>RPOG01006656.1:6261-22512 GCA_008086565.1 Thalassoma bifasciatum
TCCGCAGCCCTCCCTCCCCAGCAGCCGTTTCTCCCCTCGTTCTGCAGCAGCTCTAAATGTTCCCTGAGAGATATCATCAGCCTCTTTTCTTAATGTGCTGTGCAACAGCTGAGTCCAAATAATAGGCTTTGTTTCATTGGGAAACTCACTAATGCTTGTGAGTCATCTAACATGCTCACCCTGGCACCGTGTGTGTGAGTGTGTGTGTGTGTGTGAGTGTGTGTGTGTGTGTTGAGGGTTGTGTTCGTGACTGCGTGTGGCCGCGGTTAATTAGAGAGGCTAACGCAGGCGCTAAATGGAGGGTGGCCTGTAATTGCAACCGATGGATATAAAATAAGCTATTCTTATCTCCGTCCTCCTCTCTCGGCTTCTTGCTCCGAGGCTGCAGCTTTAAATCGACTTTGAGTCACACGTCAGAGCGAAGGGAGCCGAAGATCGAAGCCGTCGTAGTAATAATGAGGAAACTAATCTCCTTTAACCCTTTACACCCCAGCTAAGTCTGTCCTATAAACCAGACTGTTTCAGAACTTACAACTGAAGAAACACAAGCTCAAAACTCATCAGTTCCTCCTCATTTGAAAGATTAAAGTCTCCAGTTTCAGAAAATTTCAGGTTTTTTTTTTAATGCAGCTGAAACACTTTTTTACTCTTCATATTTTCATAACCATTTTTGAAAATCATTCACTTCAAGATGCTTCATATCAGACATAAAACATCCACCACATCACTTCTACACCTTCTCATCTACATCTGGGTGAAATTTGAGCTTTTTAAGTAAAACTTTGTCGGAGTTAGAGAGTTTTTAGTCTCAGGTGACCAAAGACCAGCAGATGCCTCCTCATTTTCCACACTCAAAACCAGCTTTGTCAGTGCTCAGTGTCCTCTTTTTAGTAAACTTTGCTTTTTTTGTGGAAAGGTTCAACAAAAATCATGAAATTGAAGTTAACAGTCACAGATTGTGCCCCTTCTGTTGCTCACATCAATGTTAATGAAGAAACATGGCGATGAATAGGGCTCGCCAATGATCTAAATGGCTGCTACTGGCTTCTTGTAAAGGGTAAGGTGATTGGTTACTGTAAAAATGATTGACAGGTGTATCAGCCAATAAACGACCCTCTAATAGAGCTATTACACAAGACCACAGTCGGGAGCACTTGTTGACTATCACAAGCTGTCCTGGGATGAAAACTCAACAGAAAACGATGGAGTCACTTTAGTCTTGCAGCTAGAACCCTGTTGAAAACAAAGACTTGCAGCTTTGTCAGATTGACATTGAGGAGGAAATGCTCTAAGACTGTGAAGCTGCTGTTATTGATGAGAACGGACACGACAGACAGACAAACAACGGACTTTACAGGAGAAATTTCACCACTTGGAATAATTTGATGAAACAACACTTTTGATATGTTTGAACTCTGGATTCCTCTGGTGGAAAGGAGAGTGAATATTCAGGGTACGGGCGTCAGGATGTGACGNGCTCAGAGGTTGATGTGACGAAAACTGCAGCTGAATGCAAAGATGGATGGATGTCAGAGAGACGGGGGGAGGATGGGGGGAGGATGGGGGGAGGGGGGTGAGAAAAGGCGAGTAAAAGGAATTGATGGTTTGCTTCAGCTGTGAGAGATGAGGGGAGTTATGGAAGAGGAGAGGAAAGAGCGATGGAGCAGGCGGAGGAAAAATAAAGCAACACAGCTCATTGTCTCCATCCTGAACCTGCTATCAATCTTTGCAATGGCACTGCCTTATTCACACACACACACACATGAACACACACACACACACACACACACATGAACACACACACACAAACACACACACACACACACGCCCTGTCCGCCTTCCTACGCAGCTGATTCCCTGAGTGATGAATCATGGCGCGGTATGGCATGGCACAGCACGCCATTTGTTGGAGACGCTGTTTTTCTGACAGCCTTTATAAGTGCTGCGGTTTTACGCGTGTATTTGCGTAGGTGTGTGTGTGTGTGTGTGTGTGTGTTGTCGTAATTGACAGTTGTAGCCTATGTGTGTGTAAAAAAGTGGCTCCTGGTGACAGAGTGTGAAGACCACGAGGTCACAACACCAAGAGATATTCACCCATGAAACATGTAATTCTTCATTTATGTGTTTTATTTAAAAAAAAAAAAAAAAAACCTTAATGAGTTTCTTCAGCTCCATGTTATATTTGTCAGGCTCCACAACTGATGACATGATAAAATGTTTGCGTGGTGAAAGGAAACAGAGTGGGCACATGAATTGGATTTTAAAACGGTGGATTTTAAAAAACCAGTAGCAGAAAAAAAAGGGTTCGAAAACATGAGTCAGGTGCAAGAATGACTCATTTAAGGATACGAATCACGAGATCAGCTCCCATTAAAGACGCTGGAATCATTTCTCCTCTCGTTTCTGAGAGTTCAGCAAAGAGGAAGAACAGTGTGAAGTTATTTTTATGCAGGAGAATGTATCTGAGTAAATAAAGTTTTAAGTGAGGAAACGCTAAGGGAGCAAAAAAACACCAGAGTCAGGGACGCAGAAGTTATTTTAAAATAGAATCAGAATGACGAAAGTTTACATCAAGTTTAAGATTAAACTGCAGGAAATATTCAGGAAAGTTCACCACAAACGAGTGAAAATGAGAAATAACGACTTTATCATGCGACCGAAGCAAACTTGGTTGAGAGATATGGAAAAGGATGAAGGAAAACATCAAAAAAGATGATAAATATGAAAACAGCCATCAGGGTTCTGTCGCTGCTTTAAAGGTAGAGTCTGCAGGATTTTCCCAAAAAAAAGAAAAAAGGGAAAATCAACTTTTACAGCAATAATTCTGCTAAATCGTCACCTCTGGGCATTTGTACGTGTGTGTGACGTGAAGTGGCAAGGATAGCAGCTGCAAAATAGAGAAAGAATGATTCAATATTTGCAGGATCCCTCACGTTAAATGCTTAGTTTGGATATTGTGTTTACAAACAGAAACCCAGGTTCCCACAGACCCTACCTTTAACGTGTTTTTTTTTTTTGGGGGGACACATCTGCTGCCCTCAAAGTGACCAGTAAGTCTGAAAGTGATTATTTTTCCCTATATAGCGATTTATTTTGCAATTATTTTGTAGGGTTCACTGTTTTATGTGTTAAGCAAGAAACCACTCGTCACTAAACAAGCTCCATATTTGACGACTGAAACGAGGATTTAATAACTTAAAAAAAAAGATCTGTTTTGATTAATATGGTAAATTTGATATCACTCGCTATATTAATGGGGAGGATCCTTATTTTATTTTCAGTTTTCTATGAATAAGAAACACATACATGTGAGAAAAGAAGTAATTTTGAAGAAGGAAAATCTAAATTCGCATAAACAGGTACAAAAAGTTAAAATATCTTTAGTCGCTCATTTCAGAAAGTGAAACAAGCATATTATCTAAACTCATTAAACAAAGAGTGAATTATTATAAGCCTTTATTTCTTGAAATGTTGATTTTGATGGCCAACAGATAATGAAAACTCAATATTTAGTGTCTCAGAAAACTAGAAAATTACATGAGATCAGTAAAAAAAGGAGATTTTAAACAGAAATGTCAGGCTGAAAAAAATGTTTTCTATGCACTTTCTGATTCCATTTTTGCCCATTTTAGTCACTTATTAATCCGATTTTTTCTTTACTTTCTGATTTATTTTTATTATCTTTTAAGTTTTCTCCCAATTTTTGCCTCTTTTTGGTCAATTTTGCTGCTTTTTGTGACCATTTTTGCCACTTTTCACCACTTTGATTGTTTCTCCAGCAAAGATAGTTTTGAACAGTTTTCTCCTTTGGTTGAGTAACTCTGGTATAAAGCAGACTTTCACTGTCTATAATTAGAATTTTGCATCGGGACATATTGAGATTGAACCTAATTGTGATTTAAAAATGGAAACAAACAATGCAGCTTTTAAAATGTGGAAAAAGAAACCTGCAAAAATAATCCCACAGACGTGACGAGGCCTGAAGACTGAACTCGAAAATATTTTCCTCCTCATTATTTTTAGCCTCCTTTTCTTTCCTGTGACTCTAAAAAGTGACAGTGAATGAAAACACTCCCTGTTTTGTCCTCAAAGGCTCCTTCAGGAGCTTCAAGTCAGCTCGAACAAACGCCGCCTTCACCGTTTGACCCGGGTCTGACAGCCATCAGAGGTGTTTATCCACAACGCCAACCCAGCAGGCGCCGCCGTCCATCATCCGCCGTGATCGACAGCCGACCTGTGCCACTGTTCCCAATATTTCCAGCTTGTTTACCTGCTCTTCACATGGGCTGTCTCAGGATGATTTAATAAGAGGACGATGACATGAGCTCCTCTGTTTTTTAACCTGCTTTAATATCTGTTTATCTGGAGGATTTCTGCAGAGATTGTTTTGGTCGATAACGAGCTTCACCTCCTTAAAAAAAAACAAGATTTTATAATCAGCACGTGTGCGGCAGAAGGTGTGTACAGTACATGCTTCACATCCTGATGCAAAAATAAGCAGCATGTGTGTATATGTGTGTGTGAGTGTGTATATATGTGTGTGTGTTCAGCTGTTTGTGTCTATTTTTAAACTCAGACACCAGCTCATGAAATGCTTATAAGATCCATGTTCCCTTGTGAATATGTGATGATATAAATTCATCCTGACGTTTACCTGCGTCTGCATGGAAGCTTCTTCTTTCTGAGTTTCATAAAGTTTATTTTTAATCCACATTTTGATGCTTCACAACATTCTTGCAAACCTAAGATCTAGGGCTGTGCATTGATACGGTTTTATTGCTCGTATTGATCTGATTCTTCATCAATTCCCCTCGTAAATATTCTGAGAACAAAAAGCAGCTTTACAGGTTTTTTGTCCCAAAAACAGGTGATTGAGTTTATAAGTAAATAAATAACAAAATGGTCGACAAATTTAGGTATCTCTAGGTATAAATAAATTAAAATAAGTAAAAATTCACATCAGGTGACGTGGGTGTTTTGTTTTGCTCTGTTATATTGTCACTTAACAAAGCTTTGAGTTATTTGGAACCTTGAGCTTGCCGTAGTTATGCTGAAATCAGCCATGAGTCTGCACTTCCTGTTTGGAAAACATTCCCCTGCCCATAATTTGACATTTTGCACTTAAAGTCTTGTTCCCAAAGAGTAACTGTGTTAAATTCTGTTGTAAAACCAAAAACACTCCTTTACTATTTGAAGTGAACATTCAATATAATGGAAACTTAAATAATGTAGAGAAACGTCAAAATTTCTTCTTTTTTTAAAAAAAAAAATTTGACCCTTTTCCCTTCATTTTGATTTTATAATCCTAGCCTCTTAAGACCCAAGCGTTTTTCTGATGTGTATTTTTTATTTGTCTTTGCTATAAAGGATCATTAAGACCTTATTAGAATAAAAAACTAAACTTAGTCTTCAAAGTTTTAGCTACTTTTTTCTCGCTAAATGGGTGTAAAATTGTGATATCACCAAAAATTGACATGGGAAGTGTCTCTTACTGTAGTTAATAGATCAAAGTTTTAAAAAATGAAAATTTACAGGTCTAAGGGGGAGAAATGTAACGTTCACATATGTGGATGCCAGGTCTTTAGAGGTTGAAATATTGACCTTATTATTTCAAAATTTTGACTTTTTCACCTCATAATTTTGGCTTTTTGTCTCATAATTTTGACTCGAAGGTCAGTGCATTCGAATAATGTCAGTAGCTCAGTGCAGCAACTTATTATAAATATCAACAGTCTGGAGAAAAAGCTGAGAAAAACACAAAACATTTTGGGAAATTCTGTAAAATCCCCCTGGACATAATTTTACCACCAAGAAGGAGGAACCTGTCCAGGAAAAAGAGGACGTTTGATCACGTATTGAATCTGAATCTGTAAAGTTTGTTCCCTCGGGCGTAAAGTAAAGAATCAATAAGGGAATCGTTAAGAATGAAGATGTCGATGGATTGATCCATTTCTTACTCCTGTTCTCGATTCCCATCCTTACTGAAATCTCATTGATGACTTGATGACGTTTTTACCGTTTAGCTGTCATGAATTCTGGTAGCTAAAGGTCAAAGGTCGACCTGACTGTCTGTTTTCATGATGTTTGTCCTGCAGGTGAAATTTCTCCACAGACTGTCTGAGACGTGTCTGATAACGGCTCTGTTTAATAAGGTCGGAGCGCCGCGTCGATAAAGTTCCAGTACATTGGATTAGAGCATCAATACCTACCTGTCTGTCTTTGCACACACACACACACACACACTTCTTTGTCCTTGTGCTGACACACAAACCCCACAACGTCATCGCCAGACGTCCACACTGGGCTGCATCGATGTTCACACACACACACACACACACGCGCGCGGAGTCAAAGCCCACCTGCCGGCATGTTAATTGGTTCTCAGTGTGTCACAGCTCTCGGCTTTGGCCCTGTTCAATGTTAAAGGAGACAGTCGCAGAGGAAGCAGGTGCGGTGCGGTGAAGCTCGGCATGATGGGAGCGATTGTAGGATGAACGTCGCGCTGAAAGATAAACCGACTCTCCACCTCGAGCTCTTTCTCTTCTCAGACTCGCTGTCAGAGTCAGAGGTGCCAAACGTTCAGTCAGTGGGGGTCACAGGGTCGGAGAGAGGAAGAGTTTAACAACGGAAGAGAGGAGGAAATAAATACTCTGCTACGTCAATATAATAATAAATAATAATAATGAAGATAATAAGGGTTCATGGTTTAGACCAGTTCATGGAAATGTGAAGTTTTTCCCCTTCGGTCATCAGTAACCATATTTACCATACGCCCATAGCCCCTTGAAACACTATTTTTTAATTTTTCTTTCATAATAAAACGCTTATTTATTATTACTTATTATTCCCACATGTCATTCCCCACTCTCTACCCCCTTTCATGCTCTATCCACTGTCCTCCACTATCCAATTAAAGGCAGAAAAGCCCAAAAAATATCTTTAAAAAAAAAACAAAAAAAAAAAAACTATCTTTACAAAAGAAACTATACAAGTGGTAAAAAGAGGCAGAAACAGCAAAGAGGAGCAATAAAACTTAGGTTAGGTAGTAAAATTTACCAAAAAAGCAACAAAAAGTGGCATTTAAAATGGGATAAAACCTGAAAATACTCAAAAAAGTTGCAAAAATGGGTAAAAATGGGTAGCAAATATGGGTGGCTGGTGGATGATTATTATTATTATATTTTGGTCAATATAGAGGGAAAGTAAGCGGGGTTAAGACACGAAAAGCTATTGCTTCTTCCTTCTCCTTTTTGGATATATTGAATAATTTATTTTGTTCGCAATTGTGGTATTGTGTACCCTTGAATTGACTTTTTTTTTTTTTTTTACTGTTTTCTTTGTCTGAAATAAACTGAAATTAAAACTGAAAAAGCAACACAATGTGGCAAGAAACTATGACATGAAACTTGAAAAAATTCAGAAAGTAGCAAAAATGATGAAAAGTGATGAAAAAGCTGGCCAAAATTGACAAAAATTGGCAAGAAAGTTGGGATTAGACTTGAAAAATATCTGGTTTGTTGAAAAGAATTGTCCAAAAATGGGCAATAAAGAGTGAAAAGTGTCAATAATTGGCAAAAAAACCCAATAAAAAATAGTACGAAATTTGGTCAGCTGAATTTGTTCATTCAGAGTCATGATTTTTTTTTCTTGGAATAAAATTTAAAAAAAAATATTGGACCTTATTTTTATTATTTTTTACAAGTGGCCCTTACCGCCTTTTGTTTTTGTTTTTCCAGCTGCCGTTGTGGCACTCACATAAAAAACAGCTACAGAATGGGATCAGTCTCGAGAGTTGAGGCTGTTTTTTGACATCAGGTTTAATTTCTGTCTGTCAATAAGCTGTGAAAAGCTCCTGAGTGAAGCTTTAACCTCTGGTCTCAAATGTGCAGCCCTCAGAAAATCAGAAAATCAGAAAATGTCATCCAGCAGACTTTATCAGACGGTTGTTGTCAGCAGCTTGTTAACACATGAGTTTTCTTTTTTTTATGCTCAAAGGTTTCTGGAAGCTAATGAAGGTGAAAACCTCTCCGAGTCATAGATCTGCACTTTCCAGGTCGGCTGCAGTGATTGGCCTTTTCCTGGTCGTGTAACGGTGACATGAGAGAGGGAGAGGAGGGGGACTTCACTCCCAGGAGAGAGATGCAGGAAAGAAAAAGGAGGAGGAGGAAGGGGGGGGTGTCTCGGAGGAGCAGCGTATGCGGCGCCGGCCTCAGGTTATGTATGACTCCTCGTTGTAATGGCTGTAATGAAGCAGGGTTTGCTCTGGTGCAGCGTGGACCCAGGAGCTGCTGCAAATGAGCCCAGAGATCCAGGAGATGGAGAGGATGCTGCGTGTGCTTGGGAGGGGGGAGAGAGGAAGGAGGGGGGAGGGATATTTTGGGTCGAGGAGGGATGAGAGGGAGGAGAAGCTGAGTGAGCGTGTGTGATAAATGCCTCATTTCTCTGCTGCCAAACCAGAGAGAGAGAGAGAGAGAGAGAGAGAGCAGGGAGAAAATGGATGTTCCTCGTGTCACTGGCCTTTATTTTAGCTGCTCTGAGGATCTGGACTCTAAGAATCTAAGCTGTGGATTCATTTAAAGAAACTCACTCTTAATAAATAAAAGCTGCATTTATCTCATTAAGGTGAACAAGTGCTTCAGGTACTATTGAATCATAATATCCACTTGAACATTTAATCAGCTTTTTCTGTCTTTGGATAATTGTCCCCTTGAGCTCAACGTGGGCGGATGAGTTCCCGGCTTCTGGAGGACTTTAATGAAAATGTGGTCACTAAACAACACGAGGTAAAAGTGCAGCTACACTTCACTGAAACAGGAAAAAAGAGACAAAAACATTAAAGTTACAAAGAGCTGATGTGCACGAGGCACAATCAGTTTCTGTGCTAATGCTGCTGCAAAAAACTAAAATCTAAACAAGAGCTTTTGTCTCCTTTTGAGTAAAAATGTCCCTTTAGACTTAACACGACCCACATTTACCAAACAAGTCTATAAAAATGTCTTGTTCAAAGTTATTTAAAAACAAATGTCATCTCAATTCAGGTAAGAAAAAAGTTACTCGCATGAAGTCGTTTTCCTGGTTTCAAGAAACCTGAAGACCAATTTTTTTTACCCTTTTGGCAGATTTTCTTACTCATTACAAACAATTCAGATGTCACTTTTGTCTTAAAATATCTTAAAACAAGACATGTTTATTGAATGAAATGTTAAATGTGGCTCATATAAAGTCTAAAAAGATATTTTCTACTTAAAACAAAACATAAAAACTTGCAAAATTTTCAGTTTTTGCAGCCGTGTGTGAATTTAGAAAATTGTGTTTTGGGATGGGAACTGAAAATAATATATTGATACAAATACTCTGTGCGCAAAAAGTAGCTTTAAAGGTTTTCTGTGTCAACATTTTATTGAGTTTTAAGTAAATAAATATGACATCAGTCAATGGTTTGAGATACCTCTGGATGTAAGTAATTAAAAATAAGTAAAAATCTCACTCCACATTACGTTGATGTGTTGTTTTGTTATATTTTATTGACTAAAATAGTTCCACTTAACAATGCTTTGAGTTGTTTAGGGACCTTGGGCTTGCCGTAGTTGTGCTGGAATTACTTACCTGTTAGTATTTTCACATTTAGTGCTTTTATGCGATGTAAAGAATCGATAAGGGAATCTTTAAGAATAACTGAACCATTTCTAATCGTTTCTTAAGAGGAGACACTTCTTAAACAAGTTCAGGTCTAAAAATTGTCTCCTGACTTTCAGATATTTGTTTGCCTGCATCACTTTGTTTTAAAACCTTTTGTTTTTATGTCTGTTTCTCTCTTTTGTTCCTTTTAGTTTCTCATTCACTCGCCCTGTAAGAGAAGCTTTCATCTTCATGTGTCTGCTTTGTCTCGTTCGTCTCTTTATAGTAAAGCACTTTGAACCACTCTCTGACTTTAGAAATGAAATTATACAGGTTTTAATAATCCACATTCACTGAGTTTGGAAACAAAAGAAAACCTGAATGTTTGTGGCAGCTCTTTGTGTTGTTTTTGAGCCCAAATGTGAAAACGGAGCAGAGCTCAGCTGTAATGAAACTTTTGGTACAAACCCACCTGAGCGACTTGAATCTCATCCAGCAAATATCAAAGAGCATGTGGTTTTAAACAAGGGGATAAAAGCAACGAAAAATGAAATTAGAGGAAGAGAAATCAGCTGTAAATGCACCTGTGTCTAGTAAAAATTCTCTTTTTGGCTCAGTTTTGGTCTCCTCCGCTTTCTCTGCATGACTTATCTAGATTCTCGTGTTTATTTTGTGCATCTGCTCAGATTGTTTATTTGTAACTTGCAGCGACGTTTTGCTCCTCCAGGTCGCTTTAGCAGCTTTTGCATCTTCCTGTTTTTCTCTGGACCGTGCACAAACTCTGAGGTTTCCTCCTCATTCATCGTTTTACAGATGTTGAACAACTCTTGGTGCATTTGTTTGTCATCCTGGTCTTAAGTCTGAGTCCTGAACATTGACTGTATAAAGAATGGACAGCGTGCTTCCGCCTGTCACCGTTCTACGATTTTGAAGCCAAAAAAACCCGTTTCTCTAGCCGCCATTGTGCAGCCAGAGTCTGCGCAGTAGAGAATTTGAAGTGGAGCCAAGTAAAAAAGAGAAATAAAAATATTTATTTCTTCTTCAGAAGGTTTAGTCTCCTTTTGGCTCTTTCCCGAAGTTTCTTATATCCCCGATAAATACTACTCACTAACGGCAGCTGTCAACTATCGTAAAACGAAACTTATATCGCGTTTTTTAACGTCCAATAACTAATGAGAAACTAACTTCTCAGGAAAAAAACACCTGAACACCATGCAGCCAGATGACATCATCATACCACCTTAGTGTAAAGATGAGAGAAACGTTTCTACCAGGTATCGTACTTTTTTAAAGTTTTCCCGGCTCATATCTGGAATACATGGGGAGGCGGAGCTTATGACCGATAATGCAGCCAGACACCAGGGGGCGGGGCTTATGACCTATACTGCAGCCAGACACCAGGGGGCGGAGCATCTGCTGGAGGCTTCAGTTTGAGCCGAAACGTCGTTACGTCCACTCATTATACAGTCTATGGTCCTGAAAATTAAGCGTAGACTGTAGAATAAATGGACGTGGTCTCGATGATATCACTCGTCTGTTTTTTAGATGGAGTTTTGAAGCGAGCAGCAGCTTTATTTGAAATGAAATAAGTAGTGAGTGTGTTTGCAAAAGCTAAAGACAGCAGACAGCGGACTGATTTGCCTTATATGTGCCAATGTCAAAGCTCGACATTGAAGATTTTTTCCTAAAAGTCTTTGGAAAGAAACTGCTGTGTTAGCCATTCAAATTGAAGACTTTTTTTTATTTTTGTTCCAAGATAACACAATTGTCAGCGTTCGTTTGACTTCATAACTGTACGACGGTAAAAGCAGAGCCACGCTGTCCATTCTTTGGCATTTCCACTTGATTTCTTATCTCAGTAAGATGCAAACAGCTGCTGTAGCTCTGACGTCCCTCCCACCTGCTGATTGTTTCTCCTTCAGCTGCTTTGACCCCCTGCTGGTCGCTTGTGGGCGGAGCTTTGCTGCACCTGGTCGACCTGTTCTTTCTCTTCTTGCGTTGGGATTCTCCGTCTTTGAAGCTTGTTTTGAAATCTTTAAAAGCTTCAGGATGAGACGCTCAGATGTTAAAGTGCAACCAAAAACACTTGAAGGCAACATCATCCTTCCCAGAATGCCGTGTTCTCGTCTCTGATCGATCTTTGTGTCTCTGTGTTTTAACACTTTAGTGGAGGGAGCCTTCGGGTGCATGAGTAGCCGCTGCGTGACGTTACCTTGTATGTTAATCAGAGCCTGATTTGCATGAGTCTGGTCCCTCTCTCTCTCTCTCTCTGTTCCACGCTGACGGCCCACGCTCTCTGAGTGGCGTGATGAATGAGCCGGCGAGTTAGCTGACCAGGCTCGCTCACATCCAGGGCGGCTTTTCGCCTTCCTCCCTCCCCGTCTCCAGAAGCCTCGGAGGCAGCGCTGTCAGAGCGTGATAAATGGCACCTGTGATGTCACCACCTTCTCTTTATGCAGCCGCGGCGGGGACGTGCACAAAAAGTCATACTCGCCAAACGCAGGCACGCTGAGCACAGCTTGATTTACGGGTGCTGGGGGAGTTACACAACAGCCAGTTGATTTGATGTGTGCTGGAATGGATGCCTTTCTGACTCCTAGCGTTGCCTTGTGAGTCAGCGATTGCCTACTGAGCTATTTTCATCTGCTCCCTTCCTCCACGCTGCTATTTTCCTTGTGTTTTAAGAGAGAGGGGGATAAAGCCTCAGCCAATCTACCGCTCTTTTCCTCGCTGGTCTAACAGGATGATCCAAAAACACTCCCACATGCACAGGCGGACACACAAACACTATTCTGTGCACATGCTGCCAAAATAAAACACACAGGAGCAGAGAGAGAGAAAATGCACGTGTGGACAAAAACGTCTCTTTGATCAAACGGTCGACGCTCACACAGACGGACTGTGCCAGTCACCTGACAGCTGCCCGGAGATTTGTGTTTACTCCGAGAAGATACCAACGTCCTGTGATGTGAGCGGCGCTGACATCCAGCTGTCGAGGACGGAGACGTTTTCTCACGCAAACACCCTCAGAGTGTCTTAAATATCACATCTGTGCTCGCAGTGTCAGAAATCAGCCTCAGACGTTGGGACTGTCCTCGTTCCAACGATGACAGCACGAGAAACGTGAGGTGACTTCATCTCTTTTGTTTCTCCGTCCGTGCATCATTTCTCTGTTTCCGCCCACTTTGACCTTTTCTAACGGGCCCATTTCAGCCCAACAGAAGCTGCAGAAAGTGAGACTGACTCAATGGAGTCCTCCTGCCAAAAATCAAGCAGCAGACAGGATTAACCCCTTAGTTCCCACTGTCCCTGTGACGCCGTTAAAGTATAAACAGAAATGCTGCCTGCATTAGAAAGTTTAGATTCTTCTCATTTCAGTCTCTAAGTTTGTTTCTCAGTTTTCTTAATTAGTGAAAGAATCACTCTGATAGTGATCACAACAACGTGGACGTCCTACCTGTTTGGGGTCATTATGTCACATCCTGACGCCCGTACCCTGAATATTCTCTCTCCTTTCCACCAGAGGAATCCAGAGTTCAAACATATCATTTCACAACAAAGTAGTTTAATAAGGTTCACCACTTTAAAGAGGACATTTCAGGCAACAAACAGACAGACAGCACAGGCAAGAGTAGTTATTGTCGTCGAAGTGTCAGAATCTCGTAAAGGAGGTCAATGTCAATCTGACAAAGCTGCAAGTCTTTGTTTTCAACAGGGTTCTAGCTGCAAGACTAAAGTCACCCCATTATATTCTGTTGTGTTTTCATCCCAGGACAGCTTGTGATAGACAGCAAGCGCTCCCTACTGTGGTCTTGCGTAACAACTCTATTAGAGGATTGTTTATTGGCTCACAGTCCTGTCACTCACTCCTGCAGTAACCAATCACCTTACCCTTCTCAAAAACCCACCTGCAGCCATTAAGATCATTGGCGAGACTTGTTTATTGCCATGTGTCTTCATTTACATTCATGTGCACAACAAGAGAGGAAGAATACATGACTGGGAGCTATAATGTCATGATTTTTATCAAATGTTCTCACAGAGAGATCAAAGTTGACTACAAAAAAGACACTGAGCACTGATACAGCTGGTTTTGTTTGCGCAAAGTCTGTGGAAAACTTTGCTCACCCGAGACTAAAAACTCTCTCACTCCTTCAAAATTTTACCGAGAAAGATCAAATTTCACCCAGATGTAGATGACAAAGTTAAGAAGTGATTTGGTGGATGTTTTATGTCTGACATTAAGCATTTTAAAGTTATTGATTTTCCAAAATGGTTATAAAAATGAAAAGGAAAAAGTGTTTCAGCTGCATTTCTCCTGATGTTAACTTTAGCCACATATGAAAACAAGACATTGACTTTAATCTTTGAAATGAGGAGTCACTGATGATCATTTTGACCTTATGCTTCTTCAGTTATAAGCTCTGAAACATAGCATGATAAAAAGCCCAGAATTGGGTGGGAACGAAAGGGTTAAAGAAGCTGAAGTGGTTTATTGTCATTCCAGAGATGTTCGCACAAGGATAAAATTAAGTTGTCAGGTTTTAAAGGGAGCAACAGGATTAAAAACACAACAATGCTCCAAGAACTAAAAACCATCAGTTAGAACAAAAAAAGAAACAGTTCTTCTTGTCCTTGTTTTGTTGTTTCGTTTCCCAGAAGACAAAGTGTAACACAGGACACAGCGTTTTTATTTATTCATGATTATTGATGCCTCAGAAAAAGACACAAGGAACAAGTAAAGAGAAACTTCACGCTCTCTTTCTTTGAGCGTCCGACCTGTGTTTCATTTCATTTTTTTCACTTCACTCCTTGGTGTCACTTTTGATCGCAGCGGGCAGAAAATCTCCTCAAAGTTGTCGAGCATCCTTCACTCTGACTCCGTCCTCACGCAACAGTGAGAAATAATCCTGGGATGCAAGAGAAGCAGAGAGAAGGCTGACGCATCTCTGCCCTCCAGAGACACAAAATCTGAGATTAGACTGAAAGCTAAGTGCTCCAAACAAAAACCAGGGAGAGAGGACGCCGCGCTTTAAAAATGTTTCAGTTAAAGGAGAGTGAGTGAAGTCATGAGGAGTTTTTACAACACGGGGAGTTTTTCTGAAAACCAGGGTCCTGAAATCAACATCCTCATCATGTGAAGGTGTACGAGAACTTTCCAAAGGTTTTCAGGTCTTCGTGTTTCCCCCCTTTGTTTCAACGTTTGGTGTATTTTATACTGGATCGATCGGTTAAAGTGGCTCATCCTGGAAACTCAGTCCTGACTCAAAAAAGATGTTTGCATCATAGAAATCATCATCTTTGTTTGTCCTCTGTAGAATTTCCTTAAAATACTGGATCCCAAACTTTTTTTGCTGTAGATATAATTATTTTCAGGACTCCCCACTCTCTCATGCTCCAAAATAAACACACTTTTGTCTTTTTCATCTTCCATTTTTAAATGTTTTACATCTCCAAAACTCAAGTTTGTCTTATAATATTGCTTTTCCATCCAATAATTTTGACTTTTATCCACTTTCTTTTCTGAAAATTGTCTGTATTATCTTCCGATTTTGGCTTTCTGTCACAAAACTGTGATTTTCCATCTCAACATTTTGACTTTTTTCCCCACAATATTGACTTTTCTTTTATCAGTTTAACTGAATTTCAAAATTTTACTTAATCGTCTTCCATTTTTGCCCTTTTTTAAAATATTTCTAATCTTTTCTTAATCTCATTATATGGCCTTTCAATCTCAAAATTTTGACTTTTATCCAAAAACTTTACTTTCTTTTCTAAAAAGATTGTCCTTATCTTCTGATTTGGCTTCCAATCACAAAATTGTGACTTTTTATCTCAAAATATCAACTTCTTATTCAGAAATTTTGATTTTTGACTTTATCTCTCATCATTTTAAGTTTATTTCTAAATTTGTACTTTATCATCATACATTTTGACTCTTTTTTCCATCCTCAATCTCAGCTTAATCTTATAATTTGGCTTTTTAATCTCAAAACTTTTGTTTTGTCTTCAAAATTTTAACTTTTAATTGCTTGCAAACACACAAAGGTCGTATTTATTTGACATATCACAAATGAATTAATCATAACTTAAGCTTTACTTTGTGACATTGTCGAAAATAGCAAAAAAATATTCAGAACTATTGCTAAATGGCATGTTTTTTTTTTTAGAGATGAAAAAACAAAAAACTGCCTCTGTGCATTAACTTTGCCTGGAAACATCGATTTTCTCACAAATGAAGGAAGTTTTCACTTTCATGGCTGAAATATTACAGGTGACGCTGCAACACGTGAGCTTTAAATTGTTATTGTGTAAAAGGGTCAATGACAAAAAGTTCTTTGAAAATGGATGAAAACATATTTCTGAGTGAAGAATTAAGTTTTCTAACAGATTTCAGTAGTTGACCAACATTTCAAAGTTTTTAGGTTCATTAATTTTTAGTATTTTTAATTTGAGCACCCAAAAATGTCAGGTGGCACAACCAAATATATGAAAATATATTTATATGTTCCTGTTATTTTTTCTGTGTGAAATTATTGGCAAGTATCTCTCAAGTGTCTGTAGTGACTCATACATTTTCATTTTGTGTGTTTCATTTCTTTTATTTGTGAATAAGATAAATAATTTGATGTT
>RPOG01006657.1:10230-22509 GCA_008086565.1 Thalassoma bifasciatum
AACTTAAACCCACAGTATCCACAGGAGCAGCTGAGTGTAACAGTAAAAGCAGTATGTGTATCTCTAACTTGCTGCTGTTTGATTGGTTAAGATGCAGAGCATCACTTGTGCGCCTCACTGACTCATTCTTCTCTCTTGGCCGAGCACGGAGCAAGAGGGATGGTCTGATCTTCATTGAGCAGTTTTATTTTATGGATTCCAGCAGCCTGCTAATGCACATTATGTACACTCGTCTGAGAGGAGCAGCTTTTTAATCTCTCCTCTGGACAGGCTGGAATTATTTTGACCCCTCTCTATCGAGGATGAAGTGTTCTCACAACCCTTTTCCAAGAGCTTCCAAGAGCGCCATGGCAACAACAACAAAAAATGACTTCATTAATCAGAGACGTTTAGCATCTTAACAGCGTTTGGCAGCAGAAAACAAAGCGGCTCTCTAAGCTGGCCTCTATTTGGCACAACACAGCTGCTGGGACGAGGTGGTTTATTTAGAGGAAACATCAGGTCCCCCGGGGGAGACAGCCATAAAGGCAGAGAAGGTGGGAGGTATATATATTTATATATATAGAAATATATACATGCCCCCCACATTCCCACGCCTTTATGGGATGCCTTCTACGACAGCGTTGACAGTGTATTACAATAAATCCTCGGCACAGAGAAAAAGAAGGAGGGAAAATATCTGCAAGCATCAGCATCAGTGTTTGTGCCGGCTGTGATTGATTCCTCTGTCCGCTCCCGCTTGGCTCTGCCCGAGAGAAATCATGTGGACGGGCAGCCGCTGACACTCCGTCCCCAGAGACACACACTGCCAGACATGGACACAGTTTGTGCATATACTTTGCAAACACACACACACACAGGCTTTGTGCAGAGCAGTGGAATGTTGTTTTGAGGAGGATCCACAACATGCATCCTGTCTGCGTGCTCACAGATAAATACTTCTCTCTAACCGAGGAGCCTTTTTTTCTTTACCCGTGGTTAGTACAACAAAACTGCTCACGAATGTGTGTGAGCTTTTCTGCTACCTCCTAAAACTGACAGTCCAACATTCACACCCTCTCCACGCAGTGTTTGGAGAGGTGTGGAGGAAAAAAAACAACCTTTTTAGAGCTGGTTTTGTGAAAGAAAAACAAGTCCAATACTTGCTCTGTAATAGGAAATACCACTTACCTGGAAGTCCAGCTCTCCTAAAAAGACTCCTGCTCTGTCTGTCTGTCTATTTGCTCAGCTGACAGACTGTCAGAGATGGTCATCAGGACGTCACCCTTCAGTTTCAGCACTCTAGAGAAGATTTCAGGCACACAGGTTCCTACCATGTTGGTCATGTGGGGTCAAACTCTGTCACACGCCCTGCAGGTTGTTGCTGTTCTCACTTTTTTTGGTTTAATGTGCTGTTAAAGTGAGAAAACAAGCATGAAGGGCACAGAGGTGTGTTTGAGCTGCTCATTGTGTCAGTGTCACACAGGGTTACCTTGCAAATGTGTTAATGTGGAATTTAAGTCAGTTATTTTTGTCATTATTTTCTCCTTTCAGGAAAAACTTCATTTGGCACCTGGAAGCTTCCTGTTGTGACAAAGCAAAATAACGGCAGGAATCTTCCTTTAAACAGCTCTTTCCACTTTAACCCTTTGTGACCTTCCTCACCAAGTCTGTCAGAGAATATGTTTACATTTTTACAGGCTGGAGTCTAGTTTTTGCTTAAAACATTTGCAATACATCAATACAATAACAATTTCAATACAATACATCAGTACAACCCTCATATCCTTAACTCAAATGAAACGTTGTAGACTTATGTCCAGACTAACTAAATAAATCATTAAAAGGTGCAATAAACCATAAAAAAGAAAGTTTACTCTCAACTTGGTCAATGACAAAAAGAGGGTCTAAAATGTATTTTTAAAAAGTTCTTTGAAAATGGATAAAAAACATATTTCTGAGTGAAGAATTAAGTTTTCTAACAGATTTCAGTAGTTGACCAACATTTCAAAGTTTTGAGGTTCATAATGTTTTAGTATTTTTAATTTGAGCACCCAAAAATGTCAGGTGGCGCAACCAAATATATGAAAATATATTTATATGTTCCTGTTATTTTTTCTGTGTGAAATTATTGGCAAGTATCTCTCAAGTGTCTGTAGTGACTCATACATTTTCATTTTGTGTGTTTCATTTCTTTTATTTGTGAATAAGATAAATAATTTAATGTTAAAACAACATTTCACATTATTACATTGGTTGTACCACCTGACATGGAAATTGTTCCAGTCACCAATGAAGTGAAAAAACCTTTTTTATCAGTATTTCAGAGAAATCTACAAACTTTTCCACTTGGTCACAAATGTCATTTGGGCTCCTCTGGCTGATGCAGTTTCCTGTTTCCTGTTTTATTCTCTTCACTTTAAAATAAAAGTCTAATGTTACGGTTGCACCACCCTGACATTTGACAAGGTGAAAATTACAGGACAAAAGTTTTTTAAATTTCTCAACAGCTTTAAAATTATTTTTATTTGAAAAGAATGTTTTATTTAAAAAGGTTCAAGCATAAAATAATGCCACTGTATTTTTAATTTCCATTTACAATAACTGACATTAAATTTTTAGAGTTTAATTACTGTGGATACTTGTCAGGACGGTTGCACCACCTGACATTTTGGGGGTTTGAGGAACCAAAACACAAAAAAACATGTTATATTTTAATAGTTTAAAGATGTGTTCAAATAAGACAGGTTTCATAGAATAAAGAAATACATGTGATGAAATACTCAATTCAAGATTGAAGGAAATATTGCACTGGGACACAAAAAAAGGGACGTCACGTCATTGACCCAAATACAGAAATGTCATGGCTGTATCCCTCAAAAGTGTAAATCTAAAAAAACATGATAATGTGTATTGAACATAGGAAGCGAAGGCCTGTTCACAGCTTTACCCCTGACAGGCCTCTAGAGGGCTGGCCAATCAAAGGGAAGGGGGTTGTGAGGCAAGGAGTCTTAAAGAGACAGCACCCAAAACAAAGTGTGTAAGACAGAAGCTGAAATAAAGTTTCTAAAACACTAGTTAGAGAAAAACAGAGATTTGTTTTTAGCCGTAAATCATGTAAAGCTACTACAAGAGCAACAAAGGTACAGAATAAAGACCAAACAAAGCACCAAACCCCATTTCTAAAGAAATGTAACGTAATGTAATGTAATGTAAGAGTGTTCTTGACTGAACTGCCAGACCTGTTAGTCAATGAATCAAAGTTAGCTGCACTTTGTGTCAAACTGAATTAAAATATCAGTGAAGTACTTTGAGTTTGAGTGACAACCCAAGAACTTAACACAGAGGTAATCAGATTGATATCAGTGAGCACTACTTATGACGATTTATGATACGAGAGAATCACCACAGAGCTGTGGAGGAAACTGAGTCATTGAACATGTCCTCCTGCACGCCTTCCTGTGTAACAGTCCTGGAAGATAATAAACCCTTTATCTTAATTGTTTCTCCGAAGCTATGTTCTGTCATACTACAGCTGTTTATCCTGCATTGAAAGAGCTCTGATCCATTTTCTGGCATGAGTAAATTTGTTTGGAGTGGTGTGAAAGTTCATTCACACTCTGGTCTTGGTTCACATCTGAGTAAACCGTGATGCATGGAACAGAAAATCAGCCTGCTATATTAGACGTTAATACCAAAGATGGTGCCTATAGACCCAATCTAAACCTCTTTGTTGGCATCATGTTTAGATGACATCATTAAGAAGAAAAATATGTCTGTTTTTTTTCCACCTCTTTGTTTCCTGATCTGCAGTGTTTTGAGCCTCCAAAGCCACCGTACTCTTAACTAAATCTGTGCTGCTGTGCTGCACATCTCGGCACCTGAAATATCAGGAAAGTCTGCCTGTGAATCAAGTGAACTTTTCTTTGGTGTCCGCAGAAGTTTCAGCTCGACAAAAACACCATGGTTGAGTTTTCTTAGAGAAACAAAGCAATCTTTAGAAAAAGAAAAAAAAAAAGCACCAAATCATTTTCTGCTGTGCAGTTCCACAAACACCCCCAAATAGAGTGAAGCAGCACAGCTCAGTAACACAGCACAATTTGTTTTATAGAGGCTCACATAAGCCCCGAGCTTCCTGTTTTCACAGCTGAGTGGAGTGGAAGTCGAGTCGTAATGTGTCAGAGCCAGCCGTGTCATTCAGGAACAAAAAAACAGCCGTAATGAAAGCCAGAATGACAGGCGAGCAGCAGCTCTCTGCTGCAGCCAGGAGGGAAAATGACACCCGGGTGGCGGCCCGCTCGCTGTGACACATGTTGTGTCACTGGCTGTGAAATTACTTCATCCCTCTGTTTTGCCGGAGGAGGACCGGCGACCTGAGTACAGAACTGGACTCCTTTGAAGGCCGAGAGCTGTGATTTAGTGCTGAACTTTAAAAGCACTGCTGCTTTTCTCGGCACCGGGCGTTGGTGGTAATAAGGAGGATATGAGGGAGCATTGGAGGGAGGATATGGGGGAGCAGAGGCCACAGTCTGGGCTCTGGCCCTGCTGTGCTGCCTGTTATTTGAGACAGTGAGAACGCTGTGAAAGAGCTGATCTCATTACAGCTTAGCCCCTCTGGAGCAGGTCCTCTCACAGCCAACACTGGAGATAAAAAAGCTGCCTCTTTGAAACCTCCGCCGACATACTGAGCTGGAGAACCAACAAGAATTACATTTTTCAATTAAAGTTCAGACTTTTAGAAACATCAGAGTGTACTTTATTTCAAGAAAATGGACAAAATCATAACTGTGGAAACATCCAGAGTCCAGTCAAGCACAGTAGAGAGTTGTATTTACGACAGTTTTTCCTCTTCTTGGTTTGCTAGAAGAATAAATGAAATCTTTCATGTTGACACTCAACTTTGATGGCAGCATTCCTTTAATCAAGAAGTTTCTGTGGTAGATCTCAAGTTCGTGGTCATGTGATCCAACTTTCGGAAATACAACCCTATTTTCAATCAAGTTGGGATGTTGTGTAAAACGCAAATAAAAACAGAATACAATGACTTGCAAATCCTCTCCAACTTAGACTCAATTGAATATGCCACAGAAAATATATATTTATTGTTCAAATTGGTAAACTTTGTTGTTTCTATGCACATATTTGCTCATTTTGAATTTGATGCCTGCAACACATTCCTAAAAATGTTCCTTTAACAACAGTCGTTCCGTGTTTATGAACTGAGGACACTAATTGTTGAAGATTTGGAGCTGGAATTCTTTCACATTCTTGTTGATGGACGACTTCAGTTGCTCAACAGTCCAAGGTTTCCATTGTCGTATTTTATGCTTCATAATGTTCCACACATTTTCAATAGGCGACTGATCTGGGCAGTAGGCAGGCCAGTCAAGTATCTGCACTCTTTTACTACAGAGCCACACTGTTGTAGCAGGTGCAGAATGTGTCTTGGTGTCTTGGCTTGCTGAAATAATCAGGGACGTCCCTGAAGAAGACAAAGTGGCTTAAATGGCAGCATGTGATGCTCTAAAACCTGTATGCTCCCTACAGCATCTGTTACAGATACTGTGACAGTTACCCATGATGCCATGTGCACTAACATACCATCACAGATGCTGCTTTTGAACTTTGTGCTGAGAACAATCTGGATTGACACTACATCCACGATTTCCCAAAACAGTTTGAAAAGTGGACTCATTGGACCACAGCAGACTTTCCTCTTTGTGTCAGTCCATTCCTCATGAGCTTGAGCTAACAGAAGCTGGCGGTGGCGGCGTTTGTGTCTGTTGTTGATGTATAGCTTTGTCTTTTCATGGTAGAGTTTGAACTGTCACTTGTAGATGTAGTGATGAACTGTGTTAACTGACAATGGTTTTCTGAAGTGTTCCTGAGCCCACGTGCTAATATCCTTTACACAATGATGTGAGTTTTTAATGTAGTGCCGCCTGAGGGGTCAAAGGTCATGACCATCAATGTTGGTTTTGGGCCTTGCTGCTTTGATTTGTAGGAAAAAAAAAAAAGTTTATGAGTATGAGCAATAAATATTTTGTCTTTGTAGTGCATTCAATAGAATTTAGGTAAACAGGATTTGCTAATCATTGTACTCTGTTTTTATTTATGTTTCTCACAACATCTCAACTTCATTGGAGTTGGGTTTCAATAAAGTGTTGACTGAAATCATAATGGGTTCTCCTGGAAAGTTGCAGAGTAGAAACCTTGAGCTGATACTAAAAGTCTTCATTTGTTGGAGCTCTGCTGCTGAAACACAGTCGCTGTCCATGGTGCTGATTCTAACTCTGCATGTTGATCCACATGTCTTGCATTTCTAAACTTCTTCTATGTGTTTTTCTTATTTTGGACACATTAATTGTTGACTTTTCTTTAAAACATTTACTTTAAAATTTAAGTCCTCTTTTCTGTGAAGTTCTGGCAAGGGCCACTGCAGAGATGTAGCCCAGGGGCCTTGAACTAACTGAATCAGATGCTGTATGTAAGAGTTGGCCTCGTAGACATGCATTTATTCTCAATTCAGAGCATGTGCTTGGCAGCAGTAAGAAAGCTGCACTGCATCTTAATAAAAGTCTGCTCCTGGTTGAATGAGACGTGACTAAAGAACAGCTTTGAGGGTTGCAAACGTTGGACTGGTGATTATGATGTCCCATCTGTTCATTGTGTCCAGATTCATTTCAAATCCTTCCAGTATCTCTATCAGTAATCTTATAAGAGTTGAAATATCTCTGCACAGCTTTTAGAGAGGCTTTGTGAACATGTGCTGTGAAGAGTTTGACAGCAGAGACAGAGTGTGTGTCCTCGTCCTCCTCTCTCTAGTCCCCCTGACATGAAGTCCACATTTAGTGCTGACACTCTGCAGCTGGATGAAGTTCTGGGTGACTGGCTCACAGGCTGGTAGCCACTTTGATAGTAAAGATGAAGCAGCAGAGAGTCTGAAGTGTCAGGGAGATGGAGAGAGGGGGCAGAGAAAAGAGAGTGTCAGCATGAAACAGAGACTTGTGTGGCTGAGGAATCCTGATGAATCGTGTTGGTCTGCGCCTGGCCTCTTAAAGCCCAGAGGCCCCGGCTGCTTCAGTCTGCATCTTCACTGTCCAAATGTCACAAACACCATGAAACTGCCTGACGCTTAGCTGCTGTAAATTACTGCAGTAAATGCTGGCCAGTAAATGCTGCTGCACTACAGTCTGTCGACTGGAGTGGTGAGGCTGCACTTGGAGGATGAACAGATGTTTGGATTGATTTTCTTCTTTTATAGCTGGAGGGGATCAACAATGACAATTTCACTTAGTCCAGTGTGTCCATTTTGTTGTCCATCCCTCCAGCACTTTGGCCCAGAGCAGATGACTAATGCTCACGTTTTTCCAGCGCTCACGAGGTGTCGCAGCAATCGAAGAGATGAGCTATCAACAGGGAGGAGTCATGTGATGGCCTTGAAAAGTTTGGATAACTATTTGGAAAGTTGGACAAAAGTTTTATATGGAGGCTGAGCTGATGCATGGTAGCAAACCTTAGCATTAACGAACAGGTAAGCAGTGTTATCAGCACTGTAAGGGTCATTCTGAGCAGTGGAGAGTGAAGGGGACTAGACAGACTAGTCTAGGTTCAAATTAATCATTTGGTAGGGTGGAACCTTTCTGTGTGGGTATAAATGATTTTAGAACAGAATTGTTGGACTGCTGAAAGTGCTTGACCTGTATAGATTCATTACATTGTTTGGGCATCTTTTTGCACAAATTTCTGCTTCAGTGTGGTGTGTCATGGAGGAGGTCAGCCTGTTGCTCTGCTGAGGTTTCTTTCTCAGGAATTCTGGTCCAACCGCAGTAGCATTATGGTCATTAAAGGTAGAGTCTGCAGGAATGTTCACAACTGTTTGTAAGCACATCCAAACTGGGCTCCTCCTCCATGGCTCAGTGCCAGCGGCAGCACATGCCCATTGCCTCCGATTGTAACTCATAGCTGTAGCTATGTGAACACACTCATCAGCCCTGCGAGCACCTGCAGCATCACGTTTCTACGTGGCGGAGACTCAAGAGTCACACACCTGACTTCCTGCAAGTAAATGAGGTATCCTGCAAATATTGTATCATTCTTTCTCTGTGTTGCAGCCGTTATTTTAGCCATTCGGGATAGCTCCCCTTACCGCTACCATCACCACCCAAAGTCACTTATGCTCTGAGTGCTGTGACTGACTGGGATCAGCACATCTTCTCTGGAAACTTCCTTGCAAAAAATGTACTGGCAAACCCCGATCTTCACAAAACACCTCAGACCAGTGATCATCAACTGGTGGCCTGCGGGCTGAATCTGGCCCACCAAACTGTCCAATCAGGCCTGCGACTAGATTCCAAAATTTGTTGACTGTGGTGTGGGTCACAGGAGCCTCACTCTTAAAGACTAAAAATGCCTCAAGTTTTGCAATGACATAGAAAATTTTACAAAAAATGAACATCAAATAACATTGTTATGCCAAAATGTGATTTTTTTTTTTTTTTAAGATATTTTTTGGGCTTTTCTGCCTTTTATTGGATAGGGAAGGACAGTGGACAGAGCAGAAAAGGGGGTGAGATAGTTGGGAATGACAGACGGGAAACAAGCCAGGTGGGAATTGAACCTGGGCCACCCGCTCGAGGACAAGCCTCATGGTGCGCGGCCATATCCACTAGGCCATCTGCGCCCCAAAATTTGATTTCGATTGAATTTCTATTTGAGGGTCTGGCC
Organism: Thalassoma bifasciatum; assembly: GCA_008086565.1. NCBI lineage: Eukaryota > Metazoa > Chordata > Actinopteri > Labriformes > Labridae > Thalassoma > Thalassoma bifasciatum. The sequence continues at coordinate 18,937 of RPOG01006657.1, forward strand.
CCCAAGGTGACTGTCTGGTAAAATTATGGCCCTCTGATAAATATAGTTGGTGACCCCTGCCTTAGACCAACAGCAGCAGATGCCTTATAGTATATTTTTAACTTTCAATCAAATACTTAGCATAGATATAACAGCAACAGGCTGAAAAAGGCTGACAAAATTGGAGGACCTAATCTAGAAAGAGGGAAACTGTGCTCAGGCACGATTCACTTCTGTCCTTCAGCACATTTAGGAGAGTTGTGCTTAGGTTCACTAAGTGCTCTTCAACACAAGCAGTGAGGCGTGGTTCACTTCTTGCATGAGCATGCAGCCACAGCGCATACATGATGCACAATCCATGACGTATGATTGCTGCAACCGCTCTTTGCAATGATCATTTTAAACAAATGCTGGGTGTTAGAGGATTGTAGAGGACCAAAATGACTTGTCTGATGAGACCACGTCTTGTAAACAGACACTTCATGATGACATCAGCAGGTTGTGTGTGTTGGCAGCTGTACTTAAAGCTGGTTCATACTGTAGTAGTGTGACCACAGGCCGCACTGGCCGGTGAAGGAATTGTGCGTGAGTACAGCACAGTTTTAATGACCACACCCTAAGAGAATGTTTAAAGGCTTGAGAAACCTTTGCAGGTGTCAGCTGATCAGAATGTGACACCATGAGTTCACAATATTCAGCTTTATCACTACATTGTAATGTCACCAAATACTGATTTTAAATGTTCTTTTACACAATATTCCAACTTACTGAGACACACCTGTAATTAGTTTTAACCTGACTTAGGTGTACCTGGCCGCCAGATCAGATCCTGGGCTGGTGAGGTCTTCACTGAGGCAAACATAAATGGATGAAATAGTTCCTGGATGTCACATCAAACTGCTCCAGTTTATTCATTGAGTGTGTAACACTGTTGTTAACCTGTTTGCTAAACAGTCTGACAGAGCTTCTGATTCACAGTTAGAAGTTCAAACCACTCAACAAACTGCTTTGTTCCTCTCTCCACCGAACTGCTGGGACCTGATCGATCCATGGGAAAGCTCTTTGATACTCAGAGCTCTTGGATGAACTGGATGTCTTTAGAAAGTTCAGAGACTCATCCAAATAAATCAACAAGTTAATCATTGTAGAAAGAAGCCATAGAGAACAATTCACAAAGATCTGAGTTTATGATGAAGGGGCCATGATGAAAGGTGATTCAGACAGATGGACTAAACTCAGTCAGCAGAATGGGTTATGATTTATTTCTATGATAATGGTCAAAAATCGACTTCACTTGAGAAATTTGGATTTAAAGAGATACAAACCAAAACTGAGTGCTGTTTGACGGGCTCAAACATGGTGAGGATGTTTTAATTTGACAACAGCAGACCTTGTTGAATGATCGAAAAGGGGTATGATCAGTCTGGATTCATTAGTTCAAGTTTGTTAATAAAAGTTAGAGCCTAGAGAAAAACAACCCAGAATCATGAGTTCATATTCAAAGGTCCTGACCATCATTCTGACCTAAACCAGGCCAGCCCCCCCCCCATTCTGGACCAGCATTGACCTGTGTTGTTGTGCTTTCTCTCAGATGGAATGAGCCTTTGCCTTTGTGGTGTCTCTCAAACCGTAGAGACTGACAGATCCATGATCCTCCATCATTAGACTCTGCTCCATCTGTATTCTCAGTCTAACCTCCCTGAGGTGGAGTACACTTCATTTTCATGTACTCCCTCACTCCTGTATGTATCTGTACCCATAGCGTGGCCCTCCATCTCTCCTCACAGGTGATTCAGATCTGACAGCTTTCATTCAGCCCAGCAAAGATCACAGAAGACGGAGCGAGGGCTGAAGCTCAAGCATCACCATCATCTCCCCCCTGACTGCCCGTCATCTCGTCATGCCCACACCTCTGCAGCAGACAGGGGAACAGACGGGTGTCAGTGCTCACACATCAGCTCCACTCAGGCCTGGACAAGTCGGACATCCTTCTGTCCTCTGGAGAGAAAGGTCTGGGATTTGTTGTGAGAGAGCTAAAGATGCTGTTTAATGGCTGACTGATCCACCAGCTCCACACAAAATCCATCTTTACCTTTCAGAGTGTGTTGTAGGGGAATCTTCACCCTGCTTCCAGCCAAGAAGATGTCACATACAGTTGTGCTCACAAGTTTACATACCCAGGCAGAATTTATGATTTCTTGGCCTTTCTTCAGAGAATATGAATGATAACACAAAAACTTTTCTATCACTCATGGTTAGTGGTTGGGTTAAGTCTTTGATTAACAAGCAACTTTGTTTACTCTTTTTAAATCATAATAACAACAGAAACATCCAAAATGACCCTGATAAAAAAATGTACATACCCCAGTTTTTAATACTTTGTATTTCCCCCTTTAACATCAATGACAGCTAGAAGTCTTTTGTGGTTGTTGTGGATGAGGGTCTTTATTTTCTCAGATGGCAAAACTGCCTGTTCCTCTTGGCAAAAAGCCTCCAGGTTAATTGTTGGGCTGCAGGCATGGACTGCAGGTTTGAGATCTCCTCAGAGTGGCAAAATGATATCAAGGTCAGGGGCCTGAGATGGCCACTCTAGAACCTTCACTTTATTCTGCTGTAGCCAATGGCAGGTCCACTTGGCCTTGTGTTTTGGATAATTGTCATGTTGGAACATCCAAGTATATCATGGGATACAGAATGGCTCAACAAAATTGAGGTCAGAAGACTGAGATGGCCTCTCCAGAACCTGATTAGGGTTAATAGCTGGGATGAATGGGGTCATTTTGGTAGTTGTCTGTTGTCAGAATGATTTAAAAGCGTAAACACAGTTGTTTGTGAGTGAATGGCTTCACCCGACCACTAACCATGAGTGACAGAAAAGATTTTGTGTTATCATTCATATTCTCTGAAAGATGGCCAAGAAATAATAAATTCTGCCTGGGTACGTACGCTGATGACCACAACTGTATCTAAACTTCTCCCTCAGCTTAGAGCAGGGAGATTGTTAGAGTGATGCTGTACTGCCGTGCTTGTAATCTATGTTATCATTCTGACGTCAAGGACAGACTGCTCATGCAGAAAGTAGGTATCAGCTGTTTACAGAATGTGGTTACATGATGTCCATTCAAATATGTTCTGCCTGTGAACTTCTGGTTTGTACATGACTAATGACTATACGATCACGCCCATATGATGATTTCTCTGTGAATAAAGAGCTGAACAATGGGGAAGTCTGGGAAGCTGATGGGAGTCAGGGTGCTGGATGCACCTCTGATCAGACTTCCCTTTTGCAAATGCATTAACTAAGAATCTGTGCCTTGGAGCTTCTTTCGACACCCACAGCAGCTGATAGCCAGTTGGGTGCTTAGACCCAACATAACTTGGTGCCGTGACCCGGATCCCAACATACCCATTTCCTGACCTGAGGAGGAGACCAGCCGAAGCCTGCCGACGGCCAGCCTGTTTAGGACAGAGCTGAAGAAAAGCCCTGGGACGTAAATTCGCCACTAGGCCGGCAGATAGGAGTCGCCTCCGCTGGACAGGACTGGATTGACGGGATCCGATGTGCTGTGGGGTCGTCCGAACCCTCCAACGAAA
>RPOG01006659.1:0-22496 GCA_008086565.1 Thalassoma bifasciatum
ACTTTAGGCAGTACACACACTCTAAGACACACTCAAACACACACAGATCCCAGTGATAGTCCAGTCTGATGGGGTTTTATATTGCAGCTTTAATGCTTCTGTATCCCTGTGACACAATGCACCGTTTGTGTAGAGCTCAGTAACAGTAACCTCCATTTAATGTGGAGCCTAATCTCATTAACTTCTGAACTGTGCTGCTCGAGTTCACTCTGAGGCTGGATACAGGAGATGAATGGGCGAAACTTGTCACTTTCAAATGCAGGAGACAAATTTGTGACTTTATACCTCAAAACAAACAAAAATATTGTAGCAGATAATGTTTTCTCATCTCGAGCCAATCACTGAAAAGCACATCTTGTTAATAGGCCATTAGTTAGAGTGTTTTCTCTGATGCCAAAAGTCTGTGAACTGGCAGCAGAATAATTGTGTGAATAATTGCTGCAAACATCGTATGAATGTCAACTATGAAAAATCATTTTTGTTGCATGAACTAAAGCCTTAACTATATTTTTCATCGACTCCAAATAACCAGCGACATCAAGTAGTGTTATCACTGTCACAGGGATGATGGCACCAATTTAGTTGTATCCCCTTGAAGAAAAAGAGAGTAGGAGTGTAAATCGGAGTCATTGTAAAACAAATCACCCTCTTAGTGAGCAGATCTTTCAGAAAGATGAGCCATGACAGCAGTTTTACAGAGGACTTTACCTTTTCAGAATTAAGTTTATGTAAACTGTAACTTCTTTATGAATATAAGTAGAAACAAGATTTAGCCGAGATCATGTTTGTGCTTTAGTAACTGCTGCTGTTGATTTGCAGTGTTGCTGTCCAAAATAAATAGTTTTGCTACTTTTGTTAACAAAAAATACCGCAATTAATTTTTGTCAAAGACATGTTTTTCCATGAAGAAGATTGGAGCTATAATAATTGACTGATAACACTCAGCTGAATCCTGTCGTTTACCTAAACAAGATGATGACGTGAAGAAAATGTTAGTGGTGAACTTGGGCGACTTAAATATATGAGCTTTTCCCCCCACTGTGTGTCCAGCAGGTGCACTGTTAGCTGGGTCACTGACTTGTATCAAGTGTGCTGCTATGCCACAAGTTATTACCGCCTTCATGCTTCTTTCTCATTTTCATTGATGATTTTAACCCCTGTTGTGTTAGCCAGTCAACCTCCAGCGTCTCCCCAAACTGAGAGAAAGACATGCTGAACTACTGAAACACTGTTTAGGAGAAGAGCCACAATTTACATATGAAGCTGTACAACATGTGACTCCCTACCATGACATGAGAGAAACAAGAATGTTGGTCAGAGCTCCCAGATTTCACATGCATGACCATTGTTCCTGTAGTTTAATGTTGTTGAAATTGTTTGATGTGAACTGTATGTAGATATACCTCTGTCATTGTGTCTCATTTATAACAACATTCAGTCAAATTGCCCTGACAGTATCCAGTCTATATTAATATTGTATATGATTGTCTATTGTTATGCTTTGGCAACAGTGATTTTTCATTCATGCCGATAATGCTCTTTTTGAACTTGAATTTAGGAGAGAGAATGTGGGAGAAAATTGCCTGTTTGTATTTGTATCCACAAAAAAGTCATTATCTCCTCCTCAGGCCATTAGATGTCTTGATAAAATTAAATGGATTGTTAAATGAGTGACATTATCCGTGTGATTAAAGAAATGAATAATCACTCATGAGGGTAAACAAAAGTGCAAGACTGCAAACACTTTAAGTGAAATTTGCTTTTTAAAGACCAGGAGTAAAAGTGAACGCTGTGTCCAAAATTACACTGTCATTTCAGACTCCCTTAAATCGATGTAGGGGACTCCATGGTGAGCTGAACAGTGGGCTCTTTACTGAAGAGAAATGTTCACACTCCTTGCTGGATGCTGAATATTTATGTATTTGCAGTTGCAAGTTTGACTTCTGTGGTGCAACATCAGCTGGAGATTAATAACAGAACATGGCATAAATTTCTCTGATGACTAATAGAATACTGAACCAATGAAACATACAGCACAGTGTGAGATGAGGTGACAGAACAAGTGCAACAGTGACTGACAGGAAGACTTGAAGTGATTTAATTGAACCAGTTGACACTCCACACAGCTGAATGCTATTTAAGTTATGTTCTGGCCCCCTGGAGGTATTTGCCTGGGTTCATGTGTGTAGATGATTGTGTGTGTTTGTGACACTGAGGTCAACAGGTGACACGTTTTATGTGACATGCATGTTGTGTGTTCATTAGAGATCAGTTATGGCAGCTGCTGTCCGAGAGTGTTTTCATTTAGCTAAGACATTTAACGGTAATTGCTTTAACTGTCATTTAATAAAGTGGCTCCCATTTATCTGTTGACAGGAAGCTTAACTGAAGCTACACCAGTATCTCTGTATGACCTCTTCATCATGCCTTCTCAGCATGTGTTCTCTGCTGTTGGACAGGTTGCACAGCTTTTACGCCCACAAAACCTGAGCGTATTAATCATGAATTCACAGCAGGCGCACAGGGCAAAACACTAACATTTTCAAAGGTCGGGTCTGCAGGATTTTCCCACAAATAAAATGTTATCTTTTGCGGAAATAGTCCTACGCAATCATCATTTATAGGCTTCTATACATGTGTGTCAATGTCTTTGTCTGTGTGTTTATGTTAGCGGGTGACAGAAGCTTTCCCGAGCAGCTACGATAGAGGACATAATAGGGACAAAGAATGATACAATATTTGTAGCTTACCTTATTTACCTGCATTCAGGTGTGCGACTTGAGTCCCTTCTGTGTAGAAACACAATGCTGTAGGTGCTCGCTGGGCTGGTGAGTGTGTTCAAGAAGCAACATCTGGATAAAAGCAACGGTCGGAGGCTGTGGGCGATGCTGCTGGCACTGAGCCAAGCAAGAGGAGCTCAGTTTATATGTTGTGTTTACAAACAGCCACAAACTTTCCGGCAGACCCTACCTTTAAGCAAAACAGGTGCTTTTCTACTCAAACCAAATAAAATCTGATTTATAAATGGAAGCACAAACAGCTACGTGCCGTTAAAGTAAAATATATATTACAGTCAGCTGAGAAATGGTGGTAACTGTGCCACTGACTTGTTTATTTATTTATTTTCTGATCTTAATGAGTTGATTTTTGCAAGCTTCTTGTAGAAAGGGAGCTGGACATGAAGTAAGAAATTTGAGTCGCACTTCTCATGAATAAACCCCTGAAAAATGAACTTCTCTCCCCACCTAGCTCATTGTAATAGTTATGGATGTAATAAAGCACTGTTCCATTGCTATTTTTCATCATCGATTGGCATGAGCTATGAGCGCGGTGTTCGCTTTTTGTATACTTCTTTTTCTTCATAAATAATCTGTGTGAATTGATGTTTTTTAAATCCTTTCAAGCTGTCCCTCCACTGGAAATGTCACTGAATTGTGTTTTGTAAACAGCCTGTTTGGTGAACTTGATCACCAGTGTTGAATTGATGCAGTTAGCTGCAAGACAACAATCATCTAATGCTTTTCCTTCACCAACATGTGTGTGTCTCTAATCTTAAAATCTTGCTTCCTATCAGTATAACATTTGGTGAATTCAAAATGATTGGAACTCAGTAGCTTTACTTTTTTCATGTCTTTCTTCTCCATGCATGGGTACTATGTTTGTCTAAGATAAAAGTTGTTATAAGCTTAATAGAAAAAAATGAGCTGAAGCTGTCATGGATCATTAAATTCGCAGACACTTTTACTCTTGTGGGTTGAACACACAGACGTTCGCTCCCTGGAGAAACTCATTGCTCCATTTAGTAAGACAACAATAATCACATCCACTGTTAAAAATGAGTTTGTGATGGTGTGAAAGCAGGCAAAGAAAAATTCCCTCATCACAGTGATTCAGGCTAAATCAGCCCCAGGAGTCCTGTAATCCTACACGGTGCTATTCATTAGTGTTCAGCCAGGAGCGACTCACTTATCTCAACACTGCCAACACTGAGCTTCAGGGAAACCAACGTGCACCGTCCCCACCCTAAAAGAAAACTGCCATCCAAGGCTGCATGTAGTTTAAGAGTGTCAATTTAAAGTGCCACCATTAGAGTGAAATTCAGTTCAGCCAGAAAAGTTTGAAATATTAACAAGGAAACACAGCTGCCACTACCATTTCACCATTCAGTCTAATTTTGAGTGAAAGCAACATGCTCCTGCTGGGTTTTTCTGGTGTTTTGGAAACAAGAGGATTTTTGTAACTGAAGAAGTGTAAAGGTCAAGTTGAAACCCCCGAAATCTTCTACACATCATCACAAAATGCCTCATGGAATGAGTGGAACGTGATGGATTGGTGCAAGAGGAGACGGGTGGACACACTAGCCTGTCTGCTGGGGTGAGGTTAGCATACTGCAAGTTCATGACCCCCACCTACAGTATGTCCACACCTCAGTCAGAAATTGACAGAAAAACAACAAAACATCTAGCCTGCACTTGGAAAGCTTTTTTTGGGTGACATGAACATCAAATTCAAACTGCTTTAAGAAAAAAATAGAATAAAACATGACAAAAAACTACAATGAGGAGTTTTGAGAGTCATGGAGGACAAATGTTTTGCTTGACATCAATTCAGGTTTTACAAGAGCCAGCTGGTCGTCCGTCTCCTCATGAGCTGTGCAGTCCATGAGATTCAGGTTATCCAGACCAAATGACAACATCTGTTGTTTAAATAAGATGCTAATGGGGAAGAATTCAAAACTTCAGAATGTAGAGTGTGTGTTTGAGGCTGTCTCCAAAAACCAAGAGACCACAGAACCACCCATGTTTAATGTCCATCTGTAAAGCAGGAACATCTGACTTACTTGTTAGAATATTAATGTAATGAGTTTTGCATTAGTTAGACTCAATAAGTGTGAAAGACTTTCCTAATGGGCAGGGATGCCAAAGTACTACCTTTACTCTGCATCTTTGCTTTTTGATTGGCAGAATAAAAATTAAGCTGAGTTGGCACTTCTAATTTAAGGGCTTCCATTGTTGGACTTCAAACTCTTGTCTCATATCAAGAAACAATGAGACTTTGCTCATGTTTTAAAGTGACTGTGTGGAGAATCTGTAAGAAGTGGGGTGCAGTGATTCCTTCCTTCCTTCCTTCTGGCTGCAAGACTTGCACAATCTGTTGTGATGTATGTTATGAAAGTGAAAGTAGATTGAATCTTTTTAACACTTTTCTTTGTTCAAGACAACATTTTACCAGAGACAATGCAAAGAGGTATTGAACATATCAACATTTATGTAGCACTGTTGTTTGAAATGTGACAGCAAGCAAGAGACTTTGGTTTGCTGTAAATCAATCCGAACCAGTCCGACCCATGCAGTCCTGATCATTTTATATTGTGGATTATGATCAGACAAATATCTAGATATCAGACATTTTCAAAATCACTTAGAAAGTCCTCACAGTTCCTTTAAACAGTCCATAATCTAGACATATGCCTCATTCCTCCACCTCCATTTGGTCCAGCTGAGTTGAAACAGCTGACGGAGATGTTGAATGACCAGAGATGATCCAGAGTGTATGATACGGGAGTAATAGCAGACACCTGCAGCCTGATCCCTCTTTATCCCCTTAGCCATGCATTTATCCCCACATGTATGTGGGAGCATCTGTTTGCTCACAGCTTCTGCTTGTGTTCTTTTGGGGCAGGAAGACCATCCCACAACAACAGAAAACAGATTTGAGATTTATATTCCATGCTCAGCTATACCAGACCTTTAAATTGAGTCCCTAAAAGCAAGTGGCTCACACCAACAGTGATAGAGTATTCATCAGAAGCAGAGGTACCACCTGAAACATGACAGGCATTGACAGAGATGGTCCCATTATGGCTTTCCCCCTAAAGAATCCATCCTACTTTCTTTTCAGGCAAATTTGACACACATTGGTGGCTTCATGGTCGTGATCTCAAAGTGAAAAATAAGAGAGCCCATAACATTCTTAATGCCCTCCCTGTCATGCTTCTGACATCAGATCAGTCATCTGGCTGTGATCGAGATTTTACCATGACATTAAGTGGTCCCAGCTTTCCCATTGCATTGACATGTGTTGGCTGTGTTACATTTTTATGAGTGGTGCTCTTGCAGTAAATTATCCCCAGTGACACTCCAGCTTGAGAGCGGCTGCAGTCCGAGTATCAGGTGTCTGGCATACATCCTCGTTTGGCTCCGTTGTTCTGTCTCTCACAGCCAGCCGTGGAGTCATACTCACTCATCTTAACACATGGGTCATAGGTCAAATTGAACCAAGCCTTTTTTTTTTTAGTACGCAGAAAGGAGATATTTAAAATGAGGCGTCTCAATGCGTGAGGATGAAACGGATTACCTTTGTTGAAATGCATGACTGGCAACCTTTTCTCAATGAATAAAACACCATTCAGAGAAATGTCATGTTGCAAGATCTCCGGGGCCTCCTGGGATGTTTGATAAAGCAGATAAAGTGCAGATGGGTGGAATAATACAGTGATTCAGCTGTTAGCTTCATGCATGACCTGCCAGCAGCACTGAAGTCCCATTTCTATCTCGTTTCTCTTAAAGCTGAGCCCCTGTGTTTCTCTGCTGCTGTCTCTTTACCTGCTTACCCTTTCTTTCTCCTGCTGCTTTCAATGACTGACAGCTGCTCAATGCACCTGCAGCCCAGCACTTCTTTTGAGATGTCAAACATGCTTGTATGGACCAAGGTGTCAATCAAAAACTGCTATTCTTTTTAAAAAACCTTTCAGCGATGGTTGCTTTTTCTCTTTTTAGAGTAGTACTGGTTTAGTTAACCTCTAAGCTATAGCAAACCTTTCCCCTGGACATGTTATAGACACCCTTTACTCCTTTATAGTGGTTTTATACTGCAAAATTCGGTGTTGATCCGATACCAAGTAAACATAGGGTCAGTGTTGCCGTTATCAATACTGATATCGTTACTGTTTACATCAAAAAGCAGGTTGTCATAATTTATCAAGAGTAGCACACAACCACTAAAACTGTTTCTGTTTATGAATGAAAATATTATTGCTGTCAATCAGCAAATAATCACATGCTTTATTTTATCCTGCTTTGCTGTTAACGGGTAAATTGAGTAACAACAGTCATAATATTTTTGCATTAAAGATATCATTCTGATCAAACAGCTTGCACATACTAGTGGATAAATCATCACAGAGACATAAGCAATATTTAGGAAATCAGCAAAATAATGATAATTTTGGGTATCGATCCTGTCATGCAAGTGATACTAGTGTTGTTATTGCTACATTGATATTTTAGATCAATCCACCCTCTGCTACACCTTCAATAATCCCACGGAGACCAGGTGCCCACTTTTATCTCAGACATTATTTTGTCTTTCTCACAGACAGCAGAGATGAAAATAATATCACCAATCTTTGACTGCACTCAGACCCAGGACCCCGCTGTCCATGATCAGCCTCTAAACCACGGGCACAGTTTGAACTATGAGGTTGGGGATTTTGCAGAGAAAATCCTTGAGGAGAAGTAGAATATGTCCTTGACACAAAAACAGTCCTTCAGCCAAGCAATAGTTTCATTTTTAAACCCTAAAAAAATGAAAATTAACTTTTAGAAGAAGCGAAAATAAAACATTTATACAGGCAGACAATGTACTATTTTAACACTCAATGAATTTGCCAAGCTGACTTGAGCCTACCTTAAAAATGTAAGGAGTTAGTTCAACTGTCTCTAACTGTCTGTAACTGTTGTGCTGCCTGTTTCAGTTTATTACATGTTACAGTGGATATTTGCTTTTTTTTCTGCATTTCTTCAAGTTATTGTCACACATAATTTTTATGGTGGCTGTCCGTTCCCAGATTCCTCTCGACTCAATCAAGTATTGTTCCTGTTTGGATATTTGGAGCTCAAGAAACACTCCAAATGCACTGACTCTTGGGATTGAAACGCTGGGCCCTCACATCTCTGTCTGAAACAACCTGCAATCCTTTGTGTGTGTGTGTGTGTGTGTGTGTGTGTGTGTGTGTGTGTGTGTGTCTGTGGAATGCCAAAATCAAATTAGATTAGAGCCCCTCACAGTGTGATGTTAATGAAGCCATTATCAATGCTGCAGCTCCACTGTCGACTCCATTCTTCACTTTTCCCCTTTTGCTGGATTTCTAGATTTCTCACATTAGTCTTTTCTTTTTTTGTATTTGAATGAATGTAATCAACAAATATTCTGAATATATGGCAGCTAGAATGGCAAGTGAATGTTCTGGAAAACAATATTATAAGTGAACTCACCAATTTATTATGTATTTTTGAAAGTGTTGTTGTTCAGGTTTTTTTTCAATTTGTTCCTTTTTATCTTATTCCCAGGAAACTTTTATTTACCCTTTCTTTTTCTTTTCCATCCACCCTGTTGTCTCTGTGTACACGTTAATCATTGGTAAATTGAATTCAACAGAAATGAAAGAAAACACTTGTGTAAGTATAGAGCCTACAAAACTACAAGATAAGGCTCCAAAGTAGAATGGCTGTTTGAATGACAGTTCATGAATGAAATATTTTTAGTTATTTATTTTTTTATGCATGAATCATGGAAGCACTGGTTTGACAACACTGCTGTTTGTCTTGTTATCATCACTGTGGCTGCAAAATGAATTGTTTTGCATTGTGGCTATTTGGAATAAAAGCACGGCAAAAGGCAGAACCTATTGTGATAAATAAAGACTGCATATTTTAGGAGTTATATATTGTGCAGGCGTGGATGTCATGCACTTATGTCGCCCCACTCTCATCCTTACTACTTTCATAAAGCCATCAGCACGTAGAAGTTTTTCCCCTTTATTTTTCTTAACGGGAGCGAATCTCTTGCCAACATTTTCACAATGAGCTTGTTAATCTCCTTTACCCCAGAGGCAACACAACAGCGTATGATAACACAGCAAGGAAATGATGTGAGTCGAGATGGCGTGTCATTCTTTACTGTTTCTACTTCTGCTGAAAAATGACTCACAACTTGGTGTTTGATGGTTTAGTCATTCTGTGGCTTTCACAGCATCACCACCATCGCAGCTATTTTGCTTTAAAGAGAGACCTGATGTCACTTTTTTCCCTACGGATTGTTATTCTGTCTGCCATTATAGATCAAGTGATGTCTGACTGAGAACACTGAATGTTGTCAGTGGTGGTTTTAGTTGATCTAGGAGATATGATATCACTGTGTCTAATCTACTTAAGCAACACAAATCAAATCCAATTGACCTTTTCGAATACTAAATTAAATTCCACTACTTTAAACATAAAGCATGTCCTTCTGTCTAAATCTAATCCATAGGTAATTGGTTTTCACTTTTAATTCAGATTGCTGGCATGGAGCTCTTTGAAACCTGCAGCATTGGGGAAAGCTCTTTTTAGAAAAAATGAAAAGATTTGGAAGTGAGTTTCACAAGTGTGAAGCACAACATTAAACCCCTGTGGCAACTTGTAAATATTCATTGACGCAGAAGATTTTACAGATGATACGGAGGATTTTTGTTTTCAAACTTCGATGCACGGCATTGCATGCCTTCAAAAGGTCAACAGCACAGTTCAAAAGGGCTGGATGAGCACACTTTGTCACGCACATGATTTAATTTTCCTGTGTCTTATTGGATGCTGCGTACAGTAAACAATAGGATTATTCTGTGTTCATCTGTGCTATATAAATAGACATTATGGTGATAGATGACCTCAATCTGACTTTCCATAGGCCTTTCATCGTCCTACAGGATTTTGGGATTTTCTTATTCAAAGAAGAAGGATTTATCATTTTTTTCTTATGCTGTATTTATTCTCATGTTGTATTTATTCATGTTGTTTCAGAGCCAGTTTCCTTTAGGTAAATTCTGATACTGTAATCTCCCCTATTATGTAACCTCTGCTAAAAAACCACAACCATGAAATGAAAAAGTGTGTGTGTGAGTGCGGAAACAAAGTTAAAGGGATTCAGGTCTTCTCCTTCTTCTCTTTCACCCCCTAAAGTGATTTGTACCTGTGAGTGTCTGTTACTCAGTCCAAAGGTTGATCTTATGCTTTTGACAGAGGAACCTGTGTGTATTTCCCTGACAAAAGGACTTGGGTGCTCTAAGGCTGCTGAGGGAATCAGGTCACTGTATGTGCTGCAGCGGCTCAAATGATACTGATGACTGAGAATAAAATTCTGTTTCTTTTTTTGTCTGCTTTGAATATAGCTCATGGTACCAAGGCTATCTCAGCTGCTAACTCAACAAAAAAACAGTTTTTCTCACATACAGTTCATACACACACACACACACACACACACACACACACACACATATGTTTATGGTGACATCACATATAATAGCGTCACCACATTTGGCTTCTCCTCTCTGACTGATTGAAGTCAGCCTGCTTCTAGAAATGTATCCACTGAATGACAGACAGGAAAAGCCTGTCACTTATCATGTGGCAAAGTCTGACAACAGCTGATCATGGTTTTGCCTTTCAGCCTGTACGTTTGTGTTTTTGAAAATGATAAATGAAACTCATTTTCTGTGATATCTTCTCTCTGTAGTGGTGGCAGCGGAGCCTTTGGTCCGAGGTCTGAGGAAAATCCCAGAAGACATCGACTGGTCATACTCAGGTCAGTGTGAGCTTTACTTTCAAATGGGGAGATTATTCAAAGACATTGTTTAAAAAAGTATTTGAAGTTATACATTATAGTGCCACAGGTTTTCTGTGACGTCACACCCTGATCATTGCCGTAGAAAGTGGGTGGTACCTGGGGATATCTCACCTTCTCCAATTCTTTCTCTGACTTTCTTTGACTTGAGTTGCAAACACATTTGATGGGAGATTATGACCTAAGTCTCATTATGATAAAAAAGAATATGATAAATCTTTTCCTTAGTCTTTGAAGCAATGAAGCAGTGCTATCTTACCAAAGTTCTTAAAGCTTCTTGATGGAAATCTATGATGCAATCAATAATCATCAACAGTAGGTTTCAGTTAGAACATGATTTGTCAGAATCACACAACACCTTCTAAATCTGACAACAAGGGACAGTCACCGTCCCATCAGACGAGTGAAGTTGGTGTGAACAGGCTGAAAATCACATGAATTAAGGGAATTATCCATTAACAACTCCCATGAGAGAGCATTAATCAGCCTCAGACCATATGTCAGATGTCCTCAGCTAACTCAGCTCAAAGCCCCCAACGGGCTAAGCTGCGGTCCACCAGAAACAAAGAGCGGACGTAGACAGACACTACTCGCCCCAGAGGGAGAGATTAGCGTCTTACTGGTTTGGGGCAATCAGGAGGAACGATCAGCTTTAACAGGTCATCAGGGGACCCAATACAGAGCTATTACACTTATTAACCAAGACCCCCAGTGGGTTGGTTCTGATAACTGAGAGGCCATTTGAAGCTAATTAGTCAGCCTGATCTAGGCTGAAGACAGTGCTTATACGCCTGGATGTTGTTGCAGAAAAAAAATGTTTATTCTATGTTACTCATAAACTTATGCTAATGTTGTTTATAAAAATCAAAACATCATTTTTTAATACACTCATTTAAGGCATCATCCATAGCAACAGAAGCCTAAATAAAGTTTATTGAAACTACTATCAACAGTGATAATTTATGAGATTCTGCTCTAGACAGTGCATGTTTGCAAAGTGAGCTCATGAGCAAAGTGAGTGACAGAATCTCTAAGAGAAGTGAAACTAAAACTTATCTATAACTTAACTACAGATACGAGGTGTGTTGAATATTTAAACCTTCTACATGGGAATACCCAGTTATCAAAGTTAAATGTACAT
Organism: Thalassoma bifasciatum; assembly: GCA_008086565.1. Classification (NCBI taxonomy): domain Eukaryota; kingdom Metazoa; phylum Chordata; class Actinopteri; order Labriformes; family Labridae; genus Thalassoma; species Thalassoma bifasciatum. Next base: position 11,801 of record RPOG01006659.1, read on the forward strand.
AGTTCTCTCTTGAAATACTGTAAACAGACCAAATTATTTTATATAAAAGTATCTTATAGTCCAGTGGGCCTTGTGCATGTTTTTCTTTTCTCTTCATGACTTATTTTTTTAAATTATACAACTTATGCTCTGGAGCGACTAATAGCATGAAATATGGTCATATGGTTTAATTTGCTTAGCGTTATAACCTCTTATATCACAATACGTCATCACACATGATTCCACTTTTACTGTTTTTTTTTTTTTCAAAGCAGCATGAATAGAAATATAGCAGATTTTCACCCTGTATATATGTTTTTCAAGTCAAATCAGTACTTTCATGTCTCTGTGAGAGCGCTTTCATTGTGAAATATTTCAAATGATAACAAATGATGTAAGGCCAACGAGTACTGAGTGGAGATCCCCTCTCTACTCTCCCTCTCTCTCTCTCTCTCTACCGTCTTCTCCTCTTCACTTTCATTTCCAGTCTTGATTTTCATCTAGTTCACTTTCGTTCTTTTCCACTTTCACACTGATTCTCTGTTTTTTTCCCCTCCTGTCTCATTTTCCTCTCTGTTGGGTTTTGAAGTTCATCATCCAATCTGAAGGTGACTCAGTGCCAGTTCATTTGGACTCAATGTAACTGTGGCTGTTCATGTCCTGTGTATCTATGTGAGTGCGCGTGTTAAGACAATTTTGTTTTCTCTGACCAGCTCTGTTTCTTGCCTTGTGCTGTGCGCTGAGTCGTGAGTAAAAACATTAACATGTGAAAGAAATGCACTTCATTGTGAGGCACCGTGCACAGCGTTTTAGTCAGGAAAGAAGTACAGAGGAGACAAAGAGAAGTAAGAGAAAGAGGGGGGCAGGAGAGGGAGAAAATTGAGTGAAAGCGGGTAAAGAAGAAGTGGAGTTGAATGGGAGAGAGGCAGGGAGGGAAAGTTAAATTAGTAAAGCAAAACTGGGCTGTATCCAGATCACTCTGAATAAGGGCTTACCAGTATCAACCACAAAGAGCTTCACAAAGACACTGTAAGATCTGCGTGCTGTTAACCATGCTGGGAAAATACTTGAAATAATAGCTGTTCAAAAAGAGATTATCAGAGATATAGGCAAAAACTTAGGGATATGGTTAGACAGAACACAAACAAGATGGAAGAGATACTGATGGTTTTCAGCACAGCTTGCAAATATAGTGAGATAAAACCATAATGAACACAACAAAAAAAGAAATATAAATGGGTATTGATGGTTTTTGGTACCAGGTAACACAAGCGGATCCTGGTTACGTCCTACCAGTATAAGTGCTGCATGTGGGTTAGAATGAACATTATCAAAAAAGGGCGTAGCCCATATTTTAGCCTCAAGCACGTGTTTTAGCCTTTGGCTTGTGTTTTAGCCAAAAGCCTGTGTTAGCTTAACCCGTGTTTAAGCCTTTAGCCTGAGCTCTATCTCTTTCCTGTTTAGCTTTCTTCTGCTCTTCTGTCCTTTTTACAGGGCTGATGTTCTCATTTAAAATCAAGGATGAATATCAGGCATATATCTAGATATAAAACTTTTTCAAGATCACTTATAAAATCTTCATAGTCCCATTCAATGAATGTTTAAGTCTTACTGGATTTAAACTTCAGTGTTTTGTCTTCTTCCATCTGTCTGCTTTCTTTGCAGTTTGTTAGTGTCATATAGTTTTTAAACATTTACATATTTGCGTTGTAATCTTCTAGTTTTAATTACGTAACTTAATTAAATTACTGTGTTTATACCTGCAGATATTCTTATTTAGGCAGAGATGAGATTTTATTTCATTCTATCTTGAATTTCTGTTGTTTTATGAACTATGGCTATGTCAGCTTGATTTGTTTGTTTTAGATTTAATTCATTCCAAAATTAAAATCTCTGAAGCTTTGAAAGATTTTTCTAAAACCTGCAGGTACACAGTCCATGTGTTTATACAGGAAAGAAAGCATGCTGCTCCTCATCCATGTGTACTCTCCTCGGTCTCTACAGGGTCCATGGGATCCTTCTGCCTGGAAGACAACCCCCAGGGCCCCATCTGTTTTGTGTGCATGTGTGCATGTGTTAGTGTGTAATGGTGCACTCTGATAACCTGGGGGTTTCTCTGGCAGGCAAATGCAATTGGAAATAACACATTTTTTAAGTATTTCACAAATATTACTACTAAACTACAAGTTTATTTATGCTATGCAACTTTGAAACCATAATACATAAAATATGTATGTATCTCTTGTATCAGCTTCGGAGGTTTTTTCTAAGCAGTTAATCTTCTACTGAATAACAAAAATATCAAATATGTTAATCTGTGTTGGAGTTGATGTGTAGAAACAAGCATATAGAGGATGAAAAGGAATCAGAAGACAAAGAAAAGGTTACGGAATTTTAAGGAGTTGCTTATTATGGGTAAAGTTTAGTATATTTTGCCTGTTTCTTTTTATTTTTTAACCTCTGTATCTGTGTCTCTGGATTTCTCCCTTGCACACTCTCGTCTCTGTCTGTCTGTTTCCATGTCTCTTCTCTATGCTTGATCCAAGTCTTACCTCGGGGCGATGCAGGCTGCAAAACTCCCAAGTGCCTTGTCGGGGGGACATGCCCACACACACATGCACACGCACACACTTACACATTCACACACTCACACACAAAGATCCCTCATATGAAAACTTATGTCTGTCCCTATAAGTCTATAAGACTCAGTACTTAACCCACTTCCTGTTCTAAATGAGATGGTTGGAAGGGGACTGACACAGACAATGAATGATTCATGCTTTCACATGAAGAACCAGATTAATCCTGTTTTAAGAGTTTAGCAGTTTCTAAGAAAACCTTTCCATCCAACAGCCATTAGTACCTCTGAATCATTAGGACTGGACCATATGAAATGGGATGAAAGGCTGTTTGAAGGCTGTGAAGATTTCTGTGTCACCGTGGCAATACAATTTTCCACCAGTAAGTCGTTGTGAAGGGTGGATGTTTACCTTGTTTGCTCTACATAATTTACTTATTTGTTGATATCACAAATGATTTCACTGTAGCTTTCATGACAATGTACTATTGATTCTAGAGTCATATGTTTTATACATCAATGAGATTTTCTTTGAATGACACCAAACCACAACAAATCTTACCTCAAGACGCTTTTCCAAAAAAATAGCATTTCTCAACTCAACCACAAACAGTGGGATGTAGAGATACAAATCATCATTGGTATGATTTGGCAGAGGTCCAGAGAAAATTATGGTGTTTGGCACCTCCTTAGCAAGTACACACATACAGAGTTAAAATTAGGTTTAGTGTTTTCCTCCTGCTTTCACCTAAAGTCATTCAAAATGAATTTCAGTCTTATTGAATTTATTCTTTGTCTTTGCCAGCAGCTTTAGTTTCCCTCAAAGTCACTGCTCTGGCCCCTATAAGGCATTTTGCCTGGTCTATTTGCAGTGCATTTTTTTTTCTTTTTGCTGTGGAATCACAGAGTTTCGAGTGTATGGTCTTTGAGGCTCTTCGAGTTTATGGGTATGTAGCTATTTGAGGCAGATCTATTGGAAATGTGAACTCGTTGGTTGTCTAACGTTGGATTCTTGAGCTTTTCTCACACAATAGTCCCACCGCTGCTTCCTGTCTGCTCTACACTTGGAAGAAGGATAGGCTAGATTGCCTCACATAAGATATAGGGGACTGGTTAACTACCATGGCTACAGATCTTTGCCCACTGAGTCAGGTTTGTTTTTTTTTGTCATTGATACATGTTAAAAAATAAACTCTACGTCAATCATATTTGCACACGGGCACCATAGACTGTATAAAACATGGACGTAGTCTCCGTGACGTCACCCGTCTGTTACTGCAGCTCTGTTTTGAGGCTAAACGACGGGCGCGGCCATATTGGAAATGGGACGAGTGACGAGTGCCCAAACTCACAGCTATTGGGCACCCGTCAGTCATGTGATCTGAGCTGTGGCTCTGATTGGGTAAGCTCTTAGTCCTAATATCTTCCAAACGTCTGAGTTAGAAAAAAATTCACCCCCCTCACAGTGGGAGCCGTTAGCAAAATTAGCGATCCAGACGGGAGACAGAGTTTGTACCAGGCTTTAAATACGCCGATTTCGGCTCTGAAAATGGCCTTTTTCCTGTCTGCTAATACAGTACTTCCGGTGCTTCTGGAGCCAGCCTCAAGCGGTCACTTGAGGAACAGCAGCTTTTTAGCACTTCCGTGTTGTCTCATTTTTTCAGACCGGAGGTTGCCGCTCGACTGGCACCAAAACTTCCATCCCTCATAATTTTTTTTCGGATCAGGTTAGTTTGTCTGCATTTATTTTTGCGTTTTTTGTTTTTGTTTTTATTTTTTTACATCAAACCAGGTAATTGTTGCCATTTGCAACATTATATTTCTACATCTACCGACTCATTTTCAGTCCATGTTTAGATACTGAGTAAAGAATTGTGAATGTGAGTGTGTGCGTGTGTCTGTGTGCCTACTTCAAGACTGTCAGCCACAGCTCAGTATCAATTTCTTTGTGGAAATTGGTGGGGGTTTTTTTGTTAGTTCTTTTGATGTGTGGGGCTAGTAAGGCGAGAAGTGTATCAAACTCAACATCCTGAAATACACCTCTAACTAGCAATTGGGAAAATCCTGCAGCTCCTTTTCCAGTAGGTGAAACTCAATCCAAAAGTACTTCTGTGATTTCGTCTTGTTTGACACAAAGTGTGTGTCACGTTTGACCTGTCCACAGGTTTGTCAAGAGGCATTTTTCAAGTCAAATGAGGCATTAAGAAGCACAGCAGTGTCGTTACTCTCCATTATGGTGGAAGCAAGAGCTTGACTGTGGTACAAATAAATTATGAATGCAGCATCTTCTGACCTTAATGCCATCATGAGCAGTTCATTAGCGCTGACAGCCAAAATAGTTACTTTAATTCGCTCTGCTGTATTACATATTGCATCATGCCAAAAAAAAAGAGCAGTCCCTTGAAAGCCTATCCTCATCCTGCAGTGGGAAGGATGCAATTTGTTTTATTACGTAAACATTTTTGTATGACTGGTAATTTGTCTGAAGCTTTTAATCTGAGTTGATTATAATCCTTGTAAGTGTGCATTAGCATGTCTTTGTTGATTTTAATCATCACTATTATAATCAGAGTGTCTCAGAGTCGCATTAAAATCCAAGAACTGTAGCAGAGGTTTCCCTGCTACGGCAAAAAAAAAAAAAAAAAAAGAGAGAGCGCTAAGTCTTTGATCCCAGATTTCTGAGTGTCTCTCCACCAACAAGCTGTTCACCTCTGTTGTCTCCTTCTCTCATCTCTCATGTGACCTGTTGTCTCTTTCTTTGTGTACATGCATGTGTTCACCACCCACCATGTTCTCAACCGCTCTCTTAGTCACCAAATACTTTAGGCTGGCTGCTCTTCTGCTCCAGTTGTTTCTCAGCCTGTGTGGCTGCTCTTGGAGCCCTGTGGGAGACATGAGGTAATCATGCAGAGGTGTGTATGTGTTCTCCTTTACACAGAAACACGCTTCCTGTCTACCATTTTCTGTCCTTGTGTCCTACGTGCATCAATTTGCAGCTGGATTAACGAGGATGTAATTTATGCAATTTGTCATCCAGGAGTGAAGCCGTTCAAACCGCAATGGCTTGATGTCTAAAATGGAATCAAATTAGTACCTTACCTTAGTGTTGAACAATCTGGGCTGTCAAACTTGTCTTAAATGACAAAAAGCATTTTCTCATTAGGAGGGAGACTGTGATTGGTTTAGTTAAGACTATATAGGTGGTGCCAAAGAGGAAGCAGCTTTTTTTGTTTACTGCATCCTTTTCTGTCTTCATTTAAAATAATCCTACAATTGACATGTTTAGGAAAAAAACAGAAAACAAACATCAAATCAGTTCAGAGAGCAAGTGTGCCACATTTAATATTTAACTAGGTAACTCCATGCACAGAGTCTCAACCTCGGTTGTCTCTCGCTCCAAAAACCTTTTCATATTGACACGTCTCGATGCAAGAGATCACATAAGGAGCGCACAGGGATCCTGATTTATACCCTCAGGTTTTTTTCTTATTTTGAATGATCTGACAGGTCTTATTGCCATATATTCTGGCTGCTGATGTGCATGACAATCCGTCATTAACATAGGAGAGATCTCTGGATGAGTGTGGGCGTGCGTGCAGTTCTTTCCCTGCCATTCATAATAGATTCATTTACTAGCTTAGATCTTGTCAGCCTCAGACTTTGCCTCCTAATGTCAGTCTCTCTCTCTCTTTCTCCCAGTGAACGCCCATGAATGCATTCACTGACATTGATTCTGCAGAATAGAAGCCTTTTCCTTCACACAAAGCAGCGGTTCTTGTTTCTCTGTTAAAGTCTCTGCAGTGTTATGGTCAAAAGTTCTACTGCAGACCAAGAAACTTATTAAAAGGAAACATAGGCTAAGGTTAAAAATTGAGGTGACAGGATAAAGAAACTAGGCAGAAACTGCTCCGAAAACTGCAGTTTGTCAAAGAAAGTTTTGCTCCAAAAGTACTGTAAATCACATACGCACCAAAAAAGAACAAACATGTTTGAAACCCTGGTACAAAAAGTGATTGTGACTTCTGGGATCACCAATTACAAATGGTAGTAAAAAAAGAAGTCATTGCTTGGAGGGATACAGCATGTAGCTGTGCTTTGTAGACGTGTTTAATGAACATTAATGCAAGGCCGCATGCTTGTGGGAAATATTGCAAGGTTGAAAGGAGGTCCCTCTCAGAGTCATTGTCTACTTAGAAAGAGAGATTAATTTCATATACCAGTGAATGCTTCATCTCATTTCAGTGTTGATTGATGGATTAAAAGCTGTTGCAGGTTGGTTAAGAAACCTATTCCCCTTTTCTGTTTCCACCTGCCACAGAGAATTGAACAAGTTAATCAAAGCACATGAGTGTTTTATTAGTACTTCATTACTGATTGACTGCTTGTTCATAGTGTATCAGAAACTCAGCAGACCTCCAACCCTGCTGAATGTGACCTACTAATGGACTATACACCTTTTTTCAAAACAGGGATTATGACTTTTGGAGCAGGAGGCCTCTAGTGTTACAAAGCAGACATCCCACTGAGCCAGCAGACAGACACAATACCCTGAGACTAGGATAACTAAATGACACATACCATTAATTTGGATAATTGATCACATCTGTGCTCTTCCTGCTGCGCTGTCTCATTATTCCTGCTGCGAACAAGACCTTTTATAAATGCTGCTTCATTAAAAAGGTGCCCTGATGGCATATGATTTAATTGATTTGTGCTTTTTTTAGACATAATATCACACCTTTTTTCCACTTCTGGCCATAGATTGTGTGATATATGGATGTAGTTTTGTCAGTATCTGGAGCAGAGTTTTGAAGCTTCCCAAAGGCTGTCACCTTAAATGAAATGCTGAACAGGCCATAAGCCTTTAGCTGTATTTTTGTCTGCATTTCCTCTGTGCTCTGATGTCCTTTGAAGATCAGGCATATCAGGCCGGTGGTGTAAGGAGAATGAAAAGTTGCTGCACATTTCACAGGCAGCTAGTAAAAGACAAATGCCATGAAACAAAGATGACACCACCAAGGACAGTGAACCTGTTAGCTGGGAGAAGATTCAACTGGAGCTGTTTTTGGTCGTGCTTTTTTTGTGATTTTAAACAGAGTTTAATGAACACTTGAGAGTGCGCTCCCAGAATCAAATGTCCAAAATGCGAGAATTACGGCTGAAGGTTCATCTGCAGTCGGGTTCTGCTCCATCATAGCATGAGCATTAAATAGGTTTCTATTCAAATCAATGTTTCAACTCACACTGGATCTGTTCCATTGCCCGGACCAACAGGTTGCAGTCAATATGCAACCATTCCTATCTAAGTAGATGCCGGAGCTGTTACCTTAAAAGAATGTAAGTTTTACAGGAAGTTGTGCACAGAAACTACCTTAAAAGAGCCAGTGACTTTCAAAGTGACACAAACCATGTCAAAACCAGAGTGTTTGGATTGAGTAGAACAAATGGACATAGTGAGTGGAGACACAGTAGGAGTCAGCAGATTTTATAGCTAAACATGAATGAAGAGGGGCTTATCAATGGAGTGGGAAGCGTGGGAACCCCTTGGTCTTGCATCCAGCTGTCTATTGTTTAAGCTGGACTGAACACACAGCCAGTGGGAGTTGATAAACGCAGTCAAAACACAATGGAGTGGAGTCAAACCATGGATGCAACTGGTGTATCTCAGCTTTTAAAGCAGGAAAACAGATTTAAGCAAGACTGACCATTGTTTCAGGTCGAGGGGTGACCCTGCTCAACTGGCAACTTTAAACAGAAGGCATCACGCTCAAATTGATTATGGTTGTTGACATTCACCTCCCCTAGGACTCCTTTAGTGCCCCAGCAGCAGTTTTGTGTTCCATGTCCAGCTTAAAGATGTTACAGGGTCACTCTGCTAACTTTTTAGATGCTAGGAGCAGATAGAGATACATCTGTGTTATCAGGCCCAAGGAAGACCAGGTTTTGGAAATCACTGTTAGACGACAGTCACGATGGGTGTAAAGTTGCTATGAAAGGCAGGTGAAATTAAACATTGAAGGCTCTTTCCTAATCAGACACATCCAGCATCGCAAACCCTGCCCCAAAGACTCAATACCACGGTACTTACCTGTGGATCCCATAGCAATGGAACAAGGACTATTTAGGGGTTCAACAACTACCCTGGAGCTTAATTTAGACCTTGGTTTCTCTAAACAAAGTTCCTCAAGGTCCCTAGTTCTTGGTATTGGTAAGTTCCTGCAGATGAAAAGAATTCCAGAGTTTTTTTGCATAAACCCTTAAACCAGAGGTTTTCAACAGGGGGGTCCACAGGCCATAGTCCATGTTTTAGTAGTTGCTGATCTAACTGCAGGCTTGAGCATTTTCTGCATGTCTTCTCTCTCTTTCTCTCTCTCTCTCTTTGCTCCATGTGCTTCCCGTCTCTCTTCAGCTTTCCTTTTCAAAAGAACAGGAAGTCACCATAATACATTCCTGGCTGTTGGGGGTTATGTTTGTTTGCTCTGTCCTGTTTATTAGATCTCAAGGACCACTTAATGTAATTATTAGAATAGTTAAAGTTTTACTGAAAAAAATCAATTAGTTGAAATTTTATTGAAACATAGATAAGTTCTACTACATTCAGATGTTGTCAACATATGTATTTGTGTATATAACCAGTTCCTGGTTTTGATTGTAGGGCTGAGGTGCTTGAAATAAGACTAAACTGTTTAGGTGTTGCTGTTCTTTCCTGCAGACTTACAATCATGCAGCTTCAAAAGCACCACTGAGGCTTAAAATGAAGCAGCAGTCGTTTTTTGCCTTTAATATTTGATACATATTCAGCTATTTCTGCCAGCAGAGAGGCAAACGGAGCAGACAGCCCCCAAAAAGAGTCAAGCCCTACATTATTCAATTTAATAATCCTGCATGTTTTCTGCACAGCAGCGCACAGCACCTTTCTCATGGAGGGTGAAATTTGTGGTGTGTGTGTGTGTGTGTGTGTGTGTGTGTGTGTGTGTGTGTTTGTGTGTTTGTAAGTGTATGTTTGTGGGAGCCTAATTGGTGTAAGCGTGGGCAGGAGAGAGACGCGCGTGTGTGTGTGTATGAGAACTTCTCAGAATATCAGCATGAAAATCATCCGCCCAGTGTTGCAGTGTGTCTGCACTGTTCACCCCTCCCTTTCTTTCTTCTTCTCCCTCTGACTTCCTCCTCCCACTCCCATCCCTAACACTCCACCTTTTCTTTTATTGTCTCATCCATGTCTCTTCCTCCCCTCCTCTCGCTTCTTTTCTCAAGCCTTTTCTTTATCACCGCCTCTTTGCACTGGTACCTTTGTGCTCCCTCCTGCTCAATCTCCTTTTGTCCTCCGTGCACTCTCTTCCCTGGCTGCCTCACTTATCTCACTCATCCCTTGAGATTGACAGGCAGGCTGTAATGATTGTAGTGCTGTGGTAAAAGGAGCAGCAGCAGGTGTAAATGGTTTCTACCTTGACCACTTTAACAGCAGACTGATGGCTGAGCCCCTGCAGAGCTCTAAGTTTCTTCTGAAAGTTTTCAAACATCTAAGCACTCTTTCTCATTTCTATTTATGTCTTTTGTTCAAATCCCTGAATAACATTTTCCTACAGAACTTGTATTTTCTGCCTGACATGATCTACTTGTTTGAAAAATGTCTATTTCTTTCGATGCAGTCATAGACAGTATAGGTAAGCAGACACTAATCTTATGACACTTGTGCTCCATTTTGAATATGATATGGATTTGACAACAAAACAGTTCAAGCTTCAACCAACTTTATCCCGTGGAAGTGAGACCCAGATGTGAAATGTAATCTACAGATTTAGTCACAAAGTGTTTACTGCTGTCTACCTGAAAGTGTGAGTGTATGCAAGTGATTTTATGGATTTAACGAAGACTCGAAACTCAAGCTTCTGGGGATTTCTTTATTTTTCTCTCTCCAACCTGTCAGCTACTTGTTGCCATGGTAGCATCATTTAAGAAGAGTTACTCTTTCTTTGCATTTTTTGCATGTCAGTGTCTCATGTTGATATCCAAATCAGGGGGAAGATATGGACACACACACACACACACACACACACACACACACACACACACACACACACACACACACACACACACACACACACACACACACACACACACACACACACACACACACAC
>RPOG01006660.1:0-22495 GCA_008086565.1 Thalassoma bifasciatum
TCACCTGTCATCAAAATACAGCATCATAAAATGTTTTTGTGCATTGCGGTTATGTTCATGTGCAGACAAAGCGTATGCTGGTGGAGAAGATGGGCCGGGAGGCAGTGGAGCTCGGACACGGTGAAGCCAACATCACGGGGCTGGAGGAAAACACTCTGATCGCCAGCCTGTGTGACCTGCTGGAGAGGATCTGGAGCCATGGGCTGCAAGTTAAACAGGTCAGCACGCACAGATAGACTCACATTTGGGTGCACACACAATCCAACTCTTTTCAGACCCCAGCTCATGAGACTGGAGGGTGTATATCCTGTTGGAAAGTCCCTGGTAGTTTGTTATCAGGCCTTGAGGCTGCAACATAATCCGTCACAGAAAAGAGATCCAATCACAGCGTGTCTCTTAAATGTGTTGTTTCTCCTGACACGCTTTGATTGTTAACCTTCATAAACAGACGACAAACTTTTCTGCTTTTACTCCTGTATCTGAACAAACCTTCCATACAAAACAATCAAACAGCATTATGGACAATTTCAAAGATCTGACTTCATGAACATTTTATGGAACATTCAAGAGTGTGAGAGTAAAAATGGTTCATTCAGACAGTGTTTAAAAAAGAAAATAATGAGGTCCAGTTTTAAAATTATCAACTTTAGAACACTTTAAGCTTCACACTGATAAGTCAGATTTATGATAAAGTGGATCTGATGGTGACACAGTCAGTCCGAACACACTGTGCTCAATCAGGTATTTATGAACATTCTGGATATTGAGGCTAAGAGGTTATTGCCTCATAAATCCTCTTTGTGTGTGTGTGTGTGTGTTTGTATAATCCACATCACTGAATGTGTCAGCTCTGCATGTGTGTGTGTGTGTGTGTGTGTGATTTCCTAACACATCTCTGTGACCTCTCAGGGAAAGTCTGCCCTGTGGTCCCACCTACTGCACTATCAGGCCCGAGAGGAGAAGCTGGAGCAGCAACAGGCCGAGTCTCCAGGTAACACACACTCACAAACACACGCATTAATGTCTGACTCTTGTGCTAAATGTTCCAACATCATTTTGTGAACTTATCCTCTACAGTATCAAACGTACCTGAGAGGAGGAAGTCCGACTGCTCCATCGGGATGCCGTTTCTGCGAGTGTCTCTCATACAAGATATGAGGTATGAGGAACTCACTGCTGCCCTCCAGTGGTGGAAAGATGAATCCTTCAAACCTTTTTTGAATGAAAGTGACATGAAAATGTTTAAAAAAAGGGGTCGCTAGCTTAAAAAGAAAATTGTCATTCCTTAATTCCTGGATTCAGCCTCTTAACATCATCATTATTTTTTTTTTGCCAGTGAGGCAGTTCTCCTGAATTGTCATTCTTCATTTTGTCATGTCTCTTCAGGCACATTCAGAGTATGTCGGAGATAAAGACAGACGTGGGACGAGCAAGGGCCTGGATCCGTCTGTCTCTGGAGAAGAAGCTGCTTTCTCAGCACCTCAAACAGCTGCTGTGCCGACAAGCCTTAACCAAGTGAGTTCTCACAACAAACACTCTCTTTTAGGGGTCAAATTGACCCGTGTTCCTGTATGAGCTGCAGCTGCGCTCATATCACTGCATGTCCAGAAAGATAAGTGAGTTGACAAATCACTCTTAAAATCAAAACACCCTCAGTCAAAGCATGTGTGTGTTTTTTTTTCTCAGGAACAAAATTAGTATTATTTTCTTTTTCATATGACTGCTAAAAGCAAAGATCACAGCAGGGTTATTTTATTCTAATTTGTCTGTATATTCTTTTGTCCTCAGGAAGCTGTACAAACGTTACGCCTTCCTGCGCAGCGAGGAGGAGAAGGAGCAGTTCCTCTTCCACCTCCTCTCCCTGAACGCCGTCGACTATTTCTGCTTCACCAGCGTCTTCACCACCATCAGTGAGTTTTCTCCCACACTTCAAAAGATTTAAATCGAAGCAAGCGTTTGTTTTATTTATTGTAAAATATTCGTCTCATTAGACTCAAGACAAGTCATTCACCTGATCAGTCCAGAAAAATGTCATATTTGAAGATATTTAAGGAGAAAAATAAAGTCTGGACTGCTCAACATTATCTGCCAATGGAGTGAAGTATATAGCTGTAGCAGGTTTCTTGGAAGAAGAAAAATGAGGCATAAGATCCTAATCAAGTAAATATTTCTTACCCCATTGGCAGATTCTTGTAAACAGTTTGAGCAGAAACAGCATTGTGAGCTTATTATCATAATATTTTTGTCACAAATATTTGCTCACATGCCAAACACAGCTAAACGCTTACTTGTGTCAGGGTCCAAAATTGACTGAAAGAAGAAATAAAGGCATGAAAACAGGACAAGAGCTAGAAGATCACTTGCGCCTCCTGTGGCTAGATTGAGTATTACAAAAACAAATCCTTAGAAGAAACCTTGGACAATGAGACATGTTGATCTCATTGGCTTTACATTGTTCTCACTGGCTTCAGAAATGCTACTAAAACTCTAATTTTTTGGATTGTCCAAATTTTACTCTCTCACAGATACTTAAAGAAAGCATACACATAGCACTAAAAGATTATGGAGGCAAGAAAGATATATTTTAATTGTGTTTGAGTCATGAATACTTGAAGAGAGAACAGTTGAAGTCAGACTCAGAGTTTAACTAGAATAATGTGTTTAACAAGAGTAATGTGTGCAGTAAAGAAAAGTAGGAAAATCTCAAAATCAGTGTCTTTAACTTGTTAGAAGACCCAAATTTGTCCTAATGTTTGTAAATGTATCCCTGTTTCCGACCCTGACATGTTGTTTGTCCTTACAGTGATCCCATACCGAGTCGTCATCATACCCATTAAGAAGCTGAGCAACACCATGACCACCTCCAACCCCTGGGTTTGTGTGTCAGGAGAGCTGGGAGACTCAGGCATCATGCAGATCCCAAAGAACGTGCTGGAGATGACTTTTGATGTAAGTGCTGTGACCTCTGACCTCCCGCTTGGTGTGATGATGTGGGGTGAAGCCTTTTCCTTTTTTTTCCCCCTCACTCAGCGTGTCTCTTCATGTTCATGTTTGTTTCTGTTGTTGTTTGTTTGCATGTTTGTGAGGTTGCCTAAATCACTTTTGTTGTCCATTCATGTGTTGTCCCATCTCCCTCAGTCTGCTTTCAGGCCTCACACGCACATCTCTGCCTTGTTCAAGGTTAGAAGAAGCCCAAAATCACCTATCATTCATGTCCCATCATGCTTTTCTGATTGTTTTCAAATGCTTATGTTGGCTGTTCCCCTGCAGTCGGCCTCAGTTTAGTTTAGATTTAGTCATTGTTGGTTTGTTACTGTGATAGTGTTTGCCCCAATATAACTTTAGACAAATCCATGAAGCTATGCTTTTCTGTGTGTGAACATTGTTTATAAATACAACTTTAAACCTGTTCAAGAATAGGGTCAAATAAATTCTGATATAAAAAAATATATAAAGAAAGTCATAGCTTTAAATTTAAGTAGATTTCAACAATGTGGCTCTTTTGTTAAGCTCAGTATCACAGAGCATGAGATATGTACCTAGAAAATTTGGCACCTCCTGACAATAAGCCTCCATATGCTGTGCAAAAAACAAAAGGGTGAAGCCACAGAGACTGCATTTATACGTCGCACAGTCTATGGTTATAATGTTACATCATGATGCCAAATTTCTATTGCAGCAGTCTCATTGTGTCTCCTGTGTATTTTCAGTGTCAGAACCTGGGGAAGCTGACCACAGCGCAGCTGGGGCACGACAACGCCGGCCTCCTCGCTAAATGGCTGGTTGACTGCGTGATGGTCCGCAATGAGATCACGGGACACACTTACAGGTGAGTGGATGCAGAAAACAGAAATTAACAGATGAGGCATATTAAGAGTAAAAAGTGAAACCCTCCTCTCCTTGTTGACTTCGCCTCCTCTAGGTTTCCGTGTGGTCGCTGGCTCGGAAAGGGCGTGGACGATGGCAGCTTGGAGAGGGTCCTGATCGGTGAGCTGGTGTTGCAGAGCGCAGAGGAGGATTGTGGGAGGAGCTGCCGTACACCCCCGCTTCAGCGGTCACCATCTCAGACCAGACGCATCAGCATCACATCGATGTCTGCACGAGGATATAGTCAGTTTCACACACTTGTATCTGCTGTTTGCAAATAAGACATTTCAAATGAAGCTTTTTTTACAAGTGAAAATGTAAATATGGGACCAAAGCTGTATTGTCTGATTTTAATTTAACATTTAAGTGATCTATTGCTTGAAGTGCTTTACTTCAAAGTTTTGTCAAAGTAATGATAGGAAGGAAAGGGATTGAAATAACAGATCAAGAGTAGGTCAAAATTAAATTTGCTGACTTAAGAGTAGTTTTGTTTTAACCTGTGTCATTTTTGAATGTCGTGTTTCAGAGCCGACGTCAGCCCAGATCCAGGAGGCGATAGGAGAGGCTGTGAACAACATCATCAAACATTTCCACAAGCCAGAGAAAGAGGTCAGAGATCAATGCTGTCTGAATTCTGCTGTTCTGACCCCAAACCTTTCTGCAGGGTCCCTGATTTAGTAGAAAAAAAACTTCTCAAGCCCCCCTTCTCTTCTCTGTGCATGTCGGTGAATAACCGTGTTCATTCATATGCTATAAACACGCAATAGTTGTGTCCTTTGCCAACAAATTCTTGCATCATTAGAATAGTTGGAAATTTCCAACATTTTGCAGCTTGGGTGAGGAACGACTCATCATTATGTGTCTCTGACATGTCTCCTGTTGTCTCTGTGCAGAGAGGGAGTCTGACCGTCCTGCTGTGTGGAGAGAACAGTTTGGTCGCAGCTCTTGAGCAGTTCTTCAATCACGGCTTCAAGTCTGCGCGTCTGTTTCAGAAACAGGTGTTTGTGTGGGACTTTGTGGGTAAGTGCTCTTCCCATGACTTAAGTAATTCTTAAATGAAGGTTGTGCTGCTTAATGTAACTTAATAAGATAAGATAAGATATACTTTAATTGTCCCATGAGGGGAAATTCACAGTCACAGCAGCAATGCAATGCTTCTGCAACAAGCTGCCGCTGAGTGGCGCTTAGAACAGTAGAAGTACAAAATGGCGTATTTATGTGATGTAAGTCAGAGACGTCAGCACTATACATGAAATATAAACAATAATTAAACTGTACATTGAGGGACATTCCCAAATGATGGAAAATCAAACGTTTTGATCTCTGATCTTTTGATCTACATGAGGTCTAAAAACTGCTGCCTTTTAACCCCTCCCCCCACACACAGAGAAAGCAGTAGCCTTCATGGAGTCAGCTGATCAGATGGGAGACCTGCAGGAGACTGCCGAGCCCCTTGGGATGACCTGTCAATCACTATGCCACTACGTCAATGCCATCAACTCCACCCGCAGGAACATCGGCAAAGATGGAAAGTTCCAGTTGCTGGTCTGCCTCGGAGCCAGGTTGGTTCCAGGAGCACGCTCATGATAATATTGTTTGATTTCAATGTCAAAAAAATAAAAATACGAATGATCCCCCTGCTTGTTCTCTCAGGGACCGTCTGCTGCCTCAATGGCTCCCCCTACTGGTGGAGTGCCCTGTGATCCTGCGGATGTACGAGGACACGGCGCTTCTCAGAGACCGCACCACCGTCAACGCCCTCATTGGAGTCGTGGAGACGCTGCACGACTTTCCCATCACACTGGAAGCCTCACTTGTCAAAGGGATCGACCTTTAACCCCCAGGAGGGAGCACACCAGGCTGCTGCTCAGCTCTACTTCTTCTTCTGAGACCTAAACCTACCACCAGCTTTGTATACTGTTTGACTTTCAGTCGACCGGCTCTGGATTGGTAATGTGACCTTGGAAAGAAGGGAGATTGCCAAGCGAGGAGTTTCACTGTTTTATGTGAGAGGACGGCACTCTGGATTTGGCGTCATCACTCACCTCTGAAAGAGTTTCAGTTTGATTACAACCAGTGCAATCATGACTTACAAATATTTCACAAGTATTTGTAGTGTATCTGTAGCGTTTTTCGGAGCATGCTATCTCTTTTGAATTTTCTTTCTGCCTTCCAGCAACTGAGATTAGTGTTCAAGAATTAAACAGCTCATTGTAAATTTTCGACAAACTGCATTTGTTGATGAACACTTTGGGAACTGCAGGAAAATACCAACAGACCAACTTCTAGCTCTGAGATGATTTTTTAGTCTTATGTAATTAGGAAATACCTAAAGGGAAGTTTGTCTTCTGCTTGTTGAAAATGAAAAACAATGGAGTGGAAGAATACTCTCAAAGTTGAAGTATGCTTTGGAAAATGCCTGACAGCAGTGCACAGTGTCTGAATCATCCCTCTAAACAAAAAAGGTTGGTAAACACCAAGTTTGGCTCTGTAATCTTTACAGTTGCAGCAGCCAAGGTTTTGTGCGTTTCATGTGTAGCTTAGCTCTCTTTCTGTAGGTACAACTTCATAAACTGTGATAAATGCTCCTCCCTCGTCTGTAACTGGTGATAGCAGCATCATTATTCTGTCTCTTTCCTTGTTAGCATTAGCAAGCATGCCTGTGGGATGTGGCACTGGAAAGAGAATTCTGACAAAAGAATTGTGCAGTGTTTTGAAGTTCTCTGGACTTTTTGGGGCATTTTTTTCACCTGTGGATGAAGCAATTGCAGCGATGAGGCTCAAAGTAAATTGATTAACCTGTGGATGCACTGACATTCCTCACACACTATAAGCATCAACCTGACCGTTTAAACTGTCCAAGTGTGTGTGTTTTTAATTTCCTTTTTTTTTTAATTAAGTGTTTTTAAAAGGGGAGTTACTGGATTCTGTGGTGCACTGTAAAACTGTAGCACATGTATGTATCACCAGGATTGCTGACTCAATGGCAGAGAAGATGTTCATCTTGCTTTTCCTAGACCTTTAAACCACATTTTATTTTTATAAGTTTAGTCTATGCCAATCCTGAAGCATTTCAGTCACACAAATGTCCACTTAGGTACTTCTTTTTGGCTGAATGAATCATCAAAATTGCTATCCAGCCCGAGCAGTAGCTATTGTAGCCCTCTGCAGCTGTCTTTGTCTCATAACAAACTGGATGTTAAGTCTGGGAATAATCACCAGCGTTCATTACCTTCCTGAGAGAGGACTACTGTTCTCGGCAAGAAAAACTGATGAAAAAGGAAAAAAACTGCAGAGTTAACATCCAATTGAAATGGTAAAATTGACAGATCAATAAAAATGTTAAAAGCTTTAGAAAGGAAAAGTGTAGTCAAACAACTGTGATAACAGTGTATTACCACAGGTTTCATCAGAGAGGAGAAAACCATAAATCACTGTAGTTTAAATCTCTTGCAAAAGGTTCAAAAATTGACTAGAGATAAGATCACTTTCACTTTCACAAAGATATTTCCAAACAGGAAAAAAAGAGTGTGATTCTTAATTAATATAGCAATGTGTTGACTGTGTATAAAGATGGAGGATATGCCTCTGTCTCCTCCTTTTGTGCAAAAGTGAAGTCGTATTATCTCCTGCTAGAAGCCTTATGACAGACCCCATAATTAGACCCAGAATCTCTGAGTTGAATTAGTCATGTCTGACTCCTCCCTCTTAACAAAAACACATTTAATTGACAATTTTAGCATCAAAGCACCTGTAGTTGGATCTAGTCCAGCGCTGCGTTAGAAGCAGACACTCATGGTTATAGAAACGTTCTATCACTGTTTTGAAACAATGTTTCAGAAACCTTTTTCAGACCTGTATTTTGATTTTAATTTTGACCTATGTCTCATTTATAAACAGCCTTGTTAGTAAGGAGAGCTAAGAAAGTTTTGGCTTCACTTTTGAGGAGTTGTGTTGTCCATCTTTTTCTACAGTCAACTCATGCACTGAAAGGTTGTAAGAGATGTCAATTATTAATACCGACGTACATTAAAAACGCTATCACTGCAGTTTAGAGCCAGTGATGTGAAGGGAGATTTTGGATTTATTTCTATTTTAGTACATGAGTTGTGTTCACGAGGAAAACTTTATAAGATGTGCAGATTTGAAAAGGAATCCAAAATCATGAATCATCATTTGACATGATTGCAGCATAATCCCCCATCTATAGATGAAGGAATATGAACTCAATGGCATTTTATCATGTTGAACTTTTTTTTAATTTTTTTTAAACCACACCTCCTGCTAAACACAATGGTTTAGCTGCCCCTTAGACAGATGCTGTGCCCTCCTTTAAACTCTAGCTGCATGGGAGAATTTACCACTGTTGCCACTATCCTCTGTCAGAGACATGGTGTAAATATTCTCATTAGTGCATGTTGACATGTAGACTGCACTGTATTTATTGTGAACCTCTTAAAAAAGAGAGGACAAAATGTTTGCAGCCCCTTTAGCATTGAATCTGTACACATAATGCCTGTCAGTGTTCACTTTGAATGTCTTTATTTCATGTATTTATTAATTTAGTATTAATCCATGATAGGCTGAGAGGAGACCTGTGTTTTCAAGGTTGATAAAACCTGTGGAATAACTGGAAATATTCATGTTTTTAAAGCAGTAACTACTGTTTCTTTGTTATGTACTTTACCATGTTGTAACCCATTGTGCGCCTGCTGCTGATGCCTCATGTATATACAGGACAACCCTCGGTTCCGAAGCACAACAGATTCCTCCGTCTTGTCCTGGATTTTTCTGTGATTGGACTCTTTGTTCAGTGTCAGACTTCTGGTGGACTAATGTGAGTCCTCCTTTAAGACTACAACACACTCTGCATAGTGTGTGGATTTGTTACATGAGTGGGTGATGAGTGGTTTTAACCATGAGTGGATAAACTCAAACAGGAACGAGGAAAAGTTTCGGACTCTTTTGTGGAAAGAACGCCAACAGACAAATAGAGTTTCATGTCTGTGTTTGACTGATGACTCTGATCTGATATTTATTATGCCTATCTCAATAAAAACACCCTGTTGGTAAAGGTGCCAGGTCTATGTGTGTGATTGTGTTTCATTAAACCCAATGTAATTATGTTACATCAACCTCACACACTGTCAACTTGTGGACTTTTCAGGCTTTGAGTTTTGCATATTCTTTTGGAGCTAGAGATGAACATACACCAGGAGAGGTAGAGCGTACATGTACACCTAGAAGAGGTGACTTCTTGTCCAAATAGACTTAGCCCTTTCTCCTAACACATTGCCAAAGACCTATTTTTTTCCCCTTTGCTCCTTTTTTGCCCCCAATATTCCTTTATGAAATTGAGGGAGAAGGAGGAGGTGAAGGGTACATCCCCCACTAAAGACTCAAAGTAAGGCGGGTCTTCTTTTTTTTTTTTTTTTTTTTTTTTTTTTTTTTTTTTTTTTTTTTTTTTTTTTTTTTTTTTTTTTTAGTTTGTTTGCTGTAATAACAAATGGCATTTTTTGAGAAAAAGTGAGTGCACACAAGAAAAAACATTGTTAAAAATAAAAATGGAAATATAAAATAAAGTCTCTCCAGAGTCACCTTCCGGTTGTTTTCCAGACTGCAGTCCTCTGGAGTAAGCGCTTCTTTTCCCGCCTAAATCCTTATTTGGTCATGAAGTCGTTTACGCAGGCTGACGTCGCAGCTGTATTCAAATGACACTGATTGAAAAAAAAAAAATCAGAAAATGGTGGCGCGAGGCTCGTGCTGTGCGGCTGCGCAAACGTTTCTACTACGGGCACACTGGCTGCGTCAAGCTAACCAATGTGCGTCACTACAAAATGGGCTGTTGGATGAACTTTCACAATAAGAGTTTTTTGAGCTTCGTAGAATTCTCGTCGCATTCTAGATTGAAGCCAGAATTCTGCAGTTTTACTGTAATTCTAGAATGGTGGCAAAACTCTAGAATGTCATTATTATCTCGAGTGACGTCAGCTTTGTAGAATGTGTTTAGGATCCTTTATCATTACCAGTATCACAGAATGTTGTTTATTTTCTAGAAAAGTCTCATAAGTCAGCAATGACTTCAGACTTTCTAAAATGTCATCAGAACTTTAGAACAATTCTAGGATTTGTCAAGTACCACCAAACCTGAGAATGTCTCTAGAATTTTAGGGTAAAAATACTATTCTCTAATGAAACTATACCGCTACAGAATTCTGGAAGATAACCAAAAATTTCTCAAATGTAATCAAAGTTCACGGTGTGTATGGTGTTCTTGGGAAAAAATGTCGAAAACATCAGTTAAAGGGAATACATGAGGCCATTGGCCATTTTGAATTTTCTAAGCTTTTTCTTTTCGGTAAGAAACACTAAACTTGCCTTTTTTCAATTGACATGTTTGACTTAATTTGATTATTATTATTATTATTATTATTATTATTATTATTATTATTATTATTATTATTATTATTATTATTATTATTAACAATTCATCACATGTAATTTTCGCAATAACTTGATGATAGTGGGATCTTAACATTAAAGATTTGACTGACTGAAATCACTGCCATCATTGGTCATAACAATTCAATATCTCATTAGAAGATAGTTGTAAAGTTTTGATAAAATTATAGTGTGTAGAGGTTGTTGATCGAAGATTATCTGTAAGAGTTGTTCAACTAATGTCCGCATACTGAATACTTTACGAATTACAATAGTTTTATTCTGAAACTAGCAGGCGGAAATGCTTATTCGTTTAGCGCGAAATTTACGCTTTGGCGGGTAACACTTTAACTGAAGGTCTGCTCCGGCATTGTTGAATGAGACACACTTTTTAAAACAACGAAGATATTTTTTCTGCATGTGACACAAGCGTGAGACGTTCAGATTGTCGTTTGTTATGAAGGTAAGCGCCTTTTCAGACTTATTCACTAAAATACGTGTTTTTTTTCAAGTCATTGTGTGTCGGCGAGCACGAAAGTTATCGGATGATGGCTCGATCTCACATGGTGTCACTCTAACCTGCTGTTTCAAATTCAGTATCGAATTCTGAAATATTTTTTTTTCTTGGGTTGTGGTTGTGAAAACTGCTCGGTTGTTTTGCTTGGATTTAGTTTTTTTAAGCTTGTTTTGTGTTGATGTGTAACATGAAAGCAGACCTCCACTTTGTTGTCATGATGGTGGGTGTGTTTCCTGCGTCACTGTCCGGCCCCCTTCAGCACAATTTAAACTCTACGGTTAGATTTACACATCTGAAAACATCATTAAAAAACACAACTTGTGTTTTAGTGACATGTAGTGTTTGTCATGCAACTATTTGCGAAGTTTGCAAAGAAATGTTGAGAAATATGTGCATCTCGATGCTTTTACGCCTGGTAAAAAGAATCCATTGTTGCACGTACAGAGACATGCAGATTATAGAGGTGTTGTCTGAGCATCTGTGGTTGCACACGCAGTCTTACTTTAGGTGAATAAAGCAGGGTTCGTCTGTTCATTTCGTTGTTACATCTGGTGGAGGATTAAATACGCGTTTTTACGCACAGGCTGTACTTTTAATGCATCGTATCATTAAATCTGAATCATGCAGATTTGTTTAGGACATTGCAACAACACAGTGCAGGTGATAGTTGACACCCCTGTCTGCACGTACCGGCTCACTTTGTTCTCTTAGAATTTGTCTGAAAATATTACAAACTTAATCAATAACCCGCCTGCTTTTGTTGTCCTCTTTTAGTAAACTTTCTTGTCTTATTTAGACTGTTTAGTAGCCGCAAAGCGTTAGCTGCAGACGGAGCATCATCTGTCGGCATGTAGCACGCCGCCTCCTGCATCCATCCATCTTCCTGCCATGTGCCATGGAGGCTTTAGGACGCGATTACACAACCACCGCCAGCATCACCACACACTGTAACGCTTCTCAAAGCATGTTGTACTTAGAATTTTGAAAGCGAAACTATTGAACTAATTGAGTTTTCCCCTTACAAAATGAATAAATGTATATATTTCTGTAGTTTTATCGCGTAATGCCAAACGTCTTTTATTAATTTTTGCTTTTTATTTTACCACCTTCGGTTAAGTTATCAGTGAAACTAGATGGAAATCAGATCATCTCATTTCCCAAAACAACATATTTAGTCTTTCAAGTGACTATTTGTCGATCAGCATCCCAGCGGCAACATGTCGAGCCTCCAGTTGCATCAGCACCACTGTTGCGTAAGAGGCAACGGGACCGCGCTGTTCCTCCCTCCGTGATGCTCAGCCCGATAACCTGCATCATTTATCACACACACACACACACACACACACACACACACACACACACACACACACTTCTCCTTCCCCTCCTCCTCCCTCTCTACCTCTCCTCTCCACAGGAGGAGCAGGAGGGAGCCAGCTCAAATGGCAAATGACGTACATTTATTACGCACAAATAAGCAGCCTGTATGATATTACACAGTGTAAAATGCGTTTTGAACATTTGTTATTCCAGCATGAAATTTTATCAATATGACAAAAGATGACTGAAGTGTCTGTGTTAACATTATAAGTTGGAATTGTCTCAACTGCAAAATAAATTTCAACTTGAAATTCTATGTTCAAATATATCAGTAATGCAATTGGACTTGAAAATTGCTTTTGCCCCCTCCCAGCTGTTTAGTAAAGCTACAAAATTTCAACTTATACCCAGAATGCCTTTATGAATTGTAACCCTTGAGTTACACTATAGAATAAGGAGGGAATGCAGTGAATAGGCTGCCTGAGCTCCACAGTTAGACCAGCCAACTGAACTCCACAGTTTACAAAACTAAAGAGTGCAACTGAGATGAAATAGAATGGCTATTTCAAACAGCTGCTCAAAATACTTAAATCAACAACCAAATTTAATTTTAATGAGTAAAGGTAAGCATATCTTAAGAGTTAAATTGAGTCAAAACAGATTCATCATTCCAAACAATGACCTAAAAGGTTTAGTAAACTAAAAAGTCTTTATCAACCAAACTAAGAAGAGGTTTGACACAAGTAATCTTAATTAATCAAGATAAGGTCTGTTGGTGTCAAAACAACAAAATGCATTTTTTGTCCTGTCTTAAAATTCTACAGCAGCCTTTTACATCACATTTTATGTTGAAACAACAATTTGCATTTAACAGTGCAAGTTTACTCTGAGTCTAAGATGTGATAAGTCGCAACCTTCTTTTTCATGAGAGAACACGCTGCACATTTTTCAGGTTCGTGTTGATCTGGTAGAACTTGTCAGTCTTCACTAAGAATGTAGCTCTTACTCCAAGTTTCTGCCTCGTATAGAAACCTTTGTAAGTTTGTGTATTTTTATCTGCTTGTGCTACTTCAGATGTTTAACTTCCACAAGCCGAAGATGTACCGGAGCATAGACGGTTGCTGCATCTGCAGAGCCAAGTCATCCAGCTCCCGCTTCACTGACAGCAAACGCTACGAGATGAACTTCAAGAGCTGCTTCGGGTGAGTCACCACCGCTTCCCACAGACTCAGAAAACTCACTTCTGGATCACTCATGTAAACACAGTGAGACCATATCACCTAGCTGTAAATGTAGGTAATGAAATAAAAAATAAATAAATAAACAATTTTGGCTTAAGTCCCAACTTTGAGCAATTTCTTTTCTCTCCTTTATTCATTTGTCAATTTACTTTTTTTTATTATTATTATTATTTTCTATATTTATCATGCTGGATTCATCAATATGTATAAGTGACTATTAGTTGCCTAAAATATAATAAAAAACTAAGTTAAATAATAATAATAATAACAAGTTTGGACGTAAAAGAGGGGACCCAAAACAGAATCCTGTGGGACTCCATAAAGGGAACATACTTGATCCATTGCTATGTTCATCACAAGCAAACAACTCCAGAATGATGTGACATTTTGTGCCTGCAGGTTGGTTGAGGTGCGCTGTGGTGACATCTGTAACGCCTGCGTCCTCCTGGTAAAGAGATGGAAAAAACTCCCAGCAGGATCCAAAAAGAACTGGAATCATGTAAGCCCTTATCAGGAAGAATCCTATGCTTCTGATTGTAGCCTGTTGGATTTTTCTTTAATATTGTGTCATCTGTTCGTCTTCTGTGTGTTTTCAGGTGGTCGATGCAAAAGCTGGGTCGAGCATGAAGGCCACACTTAGGACAAAGAAAATCAAGAAGAAGCTGAGGCCTAAACAGATCAGTCGAGTTCAGAGCGAGCTGAAAAGAAACAGTAAGTTGTTTTCAATCTGGTGTATGAAGGATTACATGACCTGAGACCGTTTGTTTTCTTTTGCTGGTGGCTTGATCAGTTTGTGTTTGTCACCTGTAGACTCAGATGCACACAGCACAACCTCCAGCGCTTCACCTGCTCAGTCACCAAGCTACAGCAACCAATCAGACGAAGGCTCCGATGTAGAGCTTTCTTCTGGCTCCGCCCCTTCACAAGCTTTCTCCTTCCTGGACCTCACCTACTGGAAAAGGTGAGCCTCTCCTTCACAAAAAGAAACTAGAGTTGATGTTTCACTTGTTTCATACTTGGTTACAAAAAAAGAAAAAGGAAAAAAGGTGACGTTGTATGTTAAATTTTTTGATGTTTGTGTGATGTCTCAGGCAAAAGGTGTGCTGCGGCATCGTGTACAAGGGGCGCTACGGTGAAATCATCATCGACCCTCACCTGTTCAAACCCTGCTGCCAGAGGAAGCCAGACCTGCACCAGCAGAAGGAGGAGGAAAGTGGGGAGATGGAGCAGGAAGACGAGGAGGAAGATGAGGAGGAGGGAGCGCAGGAGAATGGACAGAATGCGTTGAGCTTGTCACCGCCTTCTTTACCTTCATACGAAGAGGAGGTGGAGGAGAAAGAGGATCTGAGTGGAGGAGCTCGGTGATGGCAGGTCAGGGTAGGAAAAGTTTCCTCCAGTGGACAAAAAGTACAACTCAACACTTACAGGCCACCGTACGAGAAATTAAGCCCAACAACAGAAGGGGGGCTGTGATTATTTGAGTCAACAGAAAGACAACTAATCCCCCACTATTTGTAAAATGACTTCAATTTCCAGTCACAAGGGTCATTTCTAGGTTGTTGCCTGGTAAAAGAGAAGGCAAGCTGTTTTTTGTCAGATTGTAACAGTCAATCAAGAGTCTTTGAGCTTTTAGCTGCTGTTTGGAAAACAAAGAGGTTAAACATCTGTTTGAAGAGCTCATCTCACAACTTTTCAACTTTTTTTTTTCTGGAATCTTAATTGAGATCAATTCAGTCGTTCAAAAGCTTTTGTTTGAAAATTTATCCTGTTCAGGACAACTACTTTTTGCTACCTGGGTCGGATAATCCAGGTTAAAACTAGCCGTGGTTTTTACAGTTCAATTTTTTTGGATCTGTTTGAATGGCAACTTGTATCCTTGATATTGATCCTCCTTTTTTTTCTTTTCTAAACAAATGTTAAATCTACCTCATGTACTGTACTACTAAAGCAACACAGCCATAAAGCCAACGATCTTCATCAGTATGAAATATTTTTGTCCTTTAACCAATTTAAAAGTTTTCTTTAATTTTGTTTTTGTAATCCAGCCAGAATCAAGTCCTCTGTTAGGATCATGTAGCTGGTTTTGCTGAATCATTCCCACTTAAAAGCTTTCGACAACGTCACCTGAAGGTTGTACCCACGGATCTAGATGTTTAATCCTCCGTTTGATGTAGTCAGGTTCCTTTTGAACAGCCTGGCCTGGATTTATTGTCCAAGATTACAGTCTGTAGTTGCAGCTCAAATGTGAAAACCCTGAGTGGATCCAGCAGACTTTATTCACAGTCTTCACTCCTGCTGTCACTCTGTCCTCAAACTGCCCTCTGCCTCACACCTGACTTTTCTCTTTCCCCCTCTGAAGTTCACCTGATGCAGCAACAAACTTTGGGTACATCTGTTCCGGTGACTTAATGCAGACACGACTCTGTGTTTCATGAGGAAGCTCCTCCTGTCAGACAGTCTTATGTCTGATGCTGCTAACACTGGTTCCTTCGACTGCTTCTGTCTTCCGTGTCTTGGAATGAGATTCTGTATTTTTGTAAATACTTTATTTACCCAGAAATGCTGGACTATTTGATGCTGCATGGAAACCTGGAGACCTCTAGATTTAACCCTTTACTTTTAGGATAGAGCCATATGATAGATTGCAGACTTGGACTTTCTGCCTCCTTCTCCTTGACCTAAAAGTTTGTCCTCAAATGCTTCTTCATTTAATGTTTCTTTGTCTTTTTATTGGACACTCATTTGTTTAATCACAAACTGTAGAGGCACAGCAGTTTTTTCCAAAGGAGCTACAGAATGGTCATTGAATTATTTAGCTTTGTCCAACTAACTTCCACTGAGGAAATCTCATTTGCTCTGAAAATCTAATTCAACAGAAAGTGTTTAATTTGTAAAATGATGTTTTGGATTTCAGATTATAAGCCAAACAGCCGACAAAACTGGAAGATCGCTTTGAGTCGACAGGCTTGAACTTTGATCACGTTTTTCTTCCACATTTTGAGTTCAACCCACAAACCTTCAGCGTAGCGTAGCATAGCTTGACAACTGTTGTTGATTCCTTACGTCCAGAATGTGAAACTTGAATACAATACGAATAAAAGTCAAATAGTACAGATGTCTTGATAACTACAAAAGTTTTAACACCTCGGCTTACACTTGGGTTTCTTTTGAGGTACAGCAAACAGTACTGGTTCAGAAAAAGTAATAAGGGACTGACGATGAAACTCCTCATGACCAACGTCTTATTTCCCATTTTGATGCTTTGATTTCATTAGCAGTGCTCACTCCCTTTGCTTTATACCAATGTAACTCTACCCCATGTCTTGGAATAGCTTTGGCCTGAAAATATGACAGTAGAGCTGTCTCTGTCATGAGCCTTGTCACTTTTTGACACAATCCAATTAAAAGATACACTAGATTTGATCATTTTAAAGCACGAGGGATCTGAAGAGTTTCACAAATGCAATTTTTCACAACATGAATTTTACAGTTAATTAAGTATTATTCAGAACAGATCCTTCAGCCTTTGTTTTGTACATGATTTTGTTTGGATTAAAAAAGGTGAGATATCAATATTTAAAAAAAACTAAACAGACTTATTCTTCTCGACACAAGCAGTGAGCTCACTGTGCAAACACAGGACTTGTTGGACTTGCTGCCTCAAAAAAATGACTTTTTTGTGAGATTCTCTGCCACTTTGGTGTGAAATTGATGGTTGTGATATTGAGCATTAAAACCAAAACACTCTTGTTTTTTGTCTTCTGCGTCCCAAGCACGGAAACGTCCTGTGTATTCACTGATTTTTTTTTTTCTATTCCTGCTCTGCTGAGCTTATGATGCCATTCTTCCCTTAACCGACCAATCAGTGTGTACAAAAAGCAGGACTTTGGATATTAACTTTAGCAACAGCAGTGGCGGGAAAGTCTCCCTCTGCTTTATTTATGGAGTGTTATGTCCAGATCTGAGTTGCTGCTAATGCTACATAACTCTCCCTCTCATTTTGGGGGGATTACTATTAATTAAGCCAATTATGAAGCATACAAAGCAATTTTTAAGTGACTCTAGCATCCCCACCAAGGGGATCCTGAACACTGTGAGGCAGCTTTCATGACCCAGCACTCTGAGAGAAGGTTGTTAATAGACACAGGCTCTTAAGCATGTTGTATACTAGCAGGCCCCCCCTTAAAAATATCAGAATTTCCCTTTAATTAGGCGATCTGGAACTCCTGACTCGTAGCATCATATCATGTTACAAGTGTGGCAGGTCCCGTATAGTTCAAGGCCTCTCTGATAATTCTGTGAGCCCATAGTAAAAGATCATTTCAAAAAGGGTCATTTTTCCATAAATTGAATTTAACGAGTAAAATCATTGGAAAGCACAAGTAAAGGAAGGAAGACACTGAGCTTTCAGAATCCGTCCACATGCAGCTGATATTTAGTATACTGTCAAAAATGAACCGTTATAAGCTAAAAAAAAAAATCCTCAGGAAGGACAGAGCAATAACCCTTAATAACACTCTGACGTTGCCACTCTTCAGCAGCTCATGTAGAAAGCGACTTCATTTTCTACAGAGCAGAAAGAGCGGTGAGGATTTTTCCTTTGACTGTAAATATGTGTAAATATTTTGTAGCTTGAAGCCTTTAGAGGAATGTTTAAATTAATCTCCTGCTGCTTTTTGCAGAACTCACTGCACTCCGAGCTAAGAGTATTTGCATGAGCTTTCCACGCCTGGTATTTTTGGGGCTGCTTTGCCTTGTTGATGTGCTGTTGTACAGTTTGAATATATATTTTTGTAAATAAATTGATGAAGTAGTCTTTGGGTTGCAGACTTGATGTACTCTATTCCAGCCATTTCCTAAAACTGTCATCCACTGTTACAGACTGTTACATCTTTCTCTTACTCTTGTGATTGAATATGTTTCAGGACACACATCAAACATTCTCATCAAGTCTTTGGTTCTGATTGTGTGATTTTAGTGCCAGACAAAGTTGATGTGTGTTTTGAAATAGAAAGAGATAGTCACAACTTTTTAAAGCATTGTAGTCTAAAAACCAATGTTACAAACTTTCATGAATGCCAAAAGAAAAACCTCTTTTTAAGTTGTAGCTTTAATACAAGAGCTCTTTCTCTTCTCCAGATTGATTTTTTTCTTCTTTTTTTTTTTAGCAGCTTTTGAAACTGAATTAGTTTCTCAAATATTTTAATTTCATTATCAGTGTTATATCATTTAAGGGGTAAATATGTCAAAATGTGTATTTATTAACTTAATTTTTTTTTTCATCACTGAATTAATGACTTTTTGTGGATATAAATATGCTTCAGGATTTCTGCACAATGCTGCCAATAGACTGAACACGGTTAAAATGATTGTAACTTTAAAGAGAAGGTATTATGTTCATTTTCAGTCTTTATGTTTTACCTCTGGTAGCTCTGATAAGTTCACGTGATCTACAGCTGAAAAAACTGCTCATTTCAGCTTCTGTCAAACACTTTTTTCCAGCTACTGCATCTTTAAGATGAAAGCTTTTTGGAAGCCTTCTACACTGTTGCCATCAAAGTTATGATTAAAACTTAAGCATTTCAAAAATGACATATTTGCCCTTTCGAGGAGGAACTTGTGATGTCTTGAACTGAGCAAATCTCATATTAATTTTGCTGAATTCTCATGAGACTCTTGAACTGAGCTATTTATCTTACAAATTTACTTCATCATTGTTTTCAAAATGTGAAAAAGTACATTATACCTCCTCCTTAAACATTGTATTTAAAGGGTGTAGCTTAGGACTTAGTACTCCTGTACTGTTTGGTCGACATTCATCATGGATGTTGTTCTCTTGGTATTTAGTTTCACTAGTATAAGATGCAACTTTAAGGCTCCTGTCCGGCGTCGATGAAGGGTTATTTTGCAGGAAAAGATGCAGTACTGTTCATTTCTAAAAGTGAAGTTTGTATTTTTATATACACTTGTAATTTCTACATGTCCAATAAATTGTGTTTGTCATGCTTGATATTGCTTCATATCTTAAACTTAAAGAGTACTCTTGATGTTTTTGTTTGTTTTTAAACCGAAGCCCTGATTTTAGCACTGTTTTAGGTCAAAATATATGAAACAAATATGTGAAATCAGCATCCTGGAACAGCATCAGTGTATCAGTACAGCAAACAGTGGAGGGTCAGATTTCATTTAATTTAAGCCAATATTTGAGGGAAACTTTAAATCGTTTTATAACATAAATAGAGTTTGGGGGAAAAAAAAAAAAGTTTGGACAGGTGCGGAAAAGCACAAAAAAAACCAAGTTAGTAACATGAAAGGTCTTTAAAAAAAGCCGCTCCAGAGGGGTTGATTGTCTCAGCAGTGAAGATTGGAAGATCACCACTCTGTGAGAGACTGCGTGAGCACATAAATCCACAGTTTTAGAATTATGTTCCTCAGAGTGAAAGGAGTTTATTTTATCATCTACGGTTCATCATATCGTTAACAGATTCAAATAATCTGTTTATATATTTATAGACAAGCCCTAAAAATTACAATTGAATATAGGAAAGACTATAGTGTAAATCATTGCATGGGCTCAAAACCACATCTGAAGACAAACATCTTGAAACAGTTAATTGCTGCATCCTCAAATGCAGCTCAAAACTCTATCTTGTGAAAATGATATCGAAATAAACATGACCTTGAAACACCAGGGACTTCTCTTAACCTGTTTATGATGGACTGAGGCAAAGAAGAAACTTGCACCTGATGCTTTTAAGATTCATTTTAAGATATCAGGGTTTTCCATAAAGCTCCCGAGGCCTAGCACCAAGTTATTAACAGATCTCTTCCTGCACTTTGTCTCCTCCTCAGTGTGATGCCACGCCTTGTCGTTCCAAGGTCCAGATTGACACACAACTGTAAAAGCCTTTTGAGTTAGGGTGACAATAATCTATGATATCCCACAAAAAAATATCAGAGCTCCAAACTATATCATCTCCTGTTTTTATTCTTCTCTTCAGAGACTTGGAGACTTGGTGTCACTAGACTAAGAAAATTTCAAAATAAAAGCGCCCAATGTTATGAGGCAACATCTTCAGACTTCACAGTCTGTCACAGGGCTGATTACACTGATAAAATGTACTTTTGAAAAAAAAAATGAATGATGACATGTGAGTCAGCCAGTATCATAATTTTTGTAGTGTATGAAGTAATGTGTTGTTTGACCTTGAAGTTTATCAGATTTCCCATAAAAATCACTCCCAATTTTCCAATCCTCAAAAAATAAAAATCTAATACCATGAACACATTAATATGAACTTGAAGCATCCTACACATTCACTCCAAGCTCATACAGTCATTAGTTTTGAAGTCTCCCATACTTTAATGGATGACATTAGTAACATTGAGAACTTAAGACTCACTACAGCCTCGATTTTCAAACTCGACTTCTCTCAGTGTCTAATTCCAGTCAGACAAACACTCCAGGACATGGGGTGTCTGCTCCATAAGAAGAGTACACCCTCTGCTGGCCAAAAGAGAGCTTTTGGTTTCATGATAACATCAAAGCAATCAAATTATACAATTCAAGTTTTCTTTTAAGTCTTATTTATTTGAATTACCAAAAAAAATTACATTTATACACACTGAAGAATGCTGGAATGGCTTTTAGATACAATTATCCCATCAGTTTAACAGGGTTTGTTATGTTTGACTGCGATTGTACAGGATTTAATTTACAATAAAAAAGATTAAGTTGCACAAAATGTTATTTCTTCTGAAATCTGATCTCTCACATAAAGCAATAACTTAATATACAGTTTGTTCGTGACATGAAGTAGCGCAAAATTATTATACACTCCATCATTATTGGAAACATCTACAAGTTGGTGTACAACCTGACAACATACAAAATACAGTCTTGAGACAAAATGATGACAGAAACAAAACATGAAATACATGAAGCTATTCACAATTATCTATAATGTGCAGTTGAACAATATGTACATTTGCTTCACTAAAATATCTCCCTTTAGAGAAAAATTAAAACATGCACCGAAGGGTTGGGTTCACAGGAGTGATGACCAGAGGGGCAGCATTTTCAACGAAACTCTTGCTACAGGGACAAAAGATGGGGAAGAGTTTGTCAGTGAAGTTACAGCCGATGAAGGAGTAGATGAGAGCTGCTGAGTCTGCGTCATAGAAGGAGACCAAACCCTTCTCATAGTCCACAAACACTCCCACTTTCTGTGGCCTCAGCTTCAGAGAGAGAGAGACAGAAGAACCAGAACGTGCCTTGTACTGGTTCCCGTTTCTCAGGGAGAAAACCCACAGATCTGTTTGAGAGCCTGGTCTGATTTGGACCTTCCTGTTAATTGATCTGAGAGCCACTCCTAAATCAAATGCTGTTTTTCCCTTGACCTGAACCTCAAAGTAAAACTTTCCTGCTGAACAGCTTTCCTTTCCAAGGACAAAAGGAGACTTAGAAAACCTCTTTGCCTTACTTGGGGGGTTCTGCCTTTTATCAAAATAGACTTTTTTCTTGTTCTGAGTCAGGGTGAGATCGGGACTTGCAGTGTCTGGATCCAGAGTTACATCCACTGCAAACCTCTGGACCCTCTTCAGATCAGTGTCAACACACATTCGCCTCATCTCTGTCAAAAGATGCCTTTGCAGCTGAGCCACAGCTGATTTCACAGTCCCCTCACACGATGAGTGAACTCTGACCTCTGTCCAGTCTTTGGTGGGTGGAGCAGGTCTGAGGGAGGAAGAGTTCTGGAGGAACTGGAGCTGGTCTTCAGTTTGTAAGAGCTGCTCTACTTCAGCACCTCTCTTCCTCAGCTCAGAGATTTCCTTTTTCAACTCATTGATGAAACCTTCAGCCTGGTTCTCTGTCATTTTCTGCTTCTCCTCAATAAAGCCAAGCAGCTGAGCCAGTCCTTTCTCCACAGACCGGGCCAGAGGAGTGAAGACCTGCACACCAGTTGTAGTTTCATTGTCTGCATCCACCTTGCAAAGCCTCACTAGCTGTTTGATCTGCTGGATCTTCAGCTCTCTCTGCTGGATCTTCAGACGAATTTTCTCTTCATCTTTCTCCATTATTGCCTTCTTTTGCTCATATTCTTTGCACAGA
>RPOG01006661.1:0-22484 GCA_008086565.1 Thalassoma bifasciatum
GGTTTGCACAAGCAAGTGAAAATATCTAAATGATGAAGCTGAACAAAGCAGTTGGAACTCTTTCTTCCAGTGTAAGGTGATTAGGCTTTGAGACATGAGGCTCACACACTCAGACATAGAGTGTCTGCACAGTGCATGCTCAGTCAACACAACAACAACAACAGGGACAATTTTGTCAGGTCTTTCACAAGGCAGAGAATCAAGGGAAGTTCAAGTTTATCTGTCAGACTCCTATTTCTTTACTCTCCTGTGCTTATTATGCTCCATCCTGACTTAGATCTACAAAACCCAATGTCAATGAAGTTAGGACATTGTGTAAAATGCCATTAAAACCAGTATAATATAATTATTTGCATAAATTATTCAAGTCATATCCAATTGAATTCACAACAAAGACAAGATATTTTTAACGTTCAAACTGATAAACTTTATTGTTATTTTTGCAAATATTCGCTCATTTTGAAATTGATTCCTGCAACATGTTTAAAAAATTCTGGTCCAGGGGCAACGGAAAACTGGGAAAGTTGATGAATGCTCAAAAACACTTGTTTGGATTACTCCACAGGTGAACAGGTTAATTGGGAACAGGTGAGTGTCATGATTGGGTATAAAAAGAGCATCCCTGAAAGGCTCAGTCCTTCACGAAAAAAGATGTGGCCAGGGTCACCACTTTGTCAACAGCTGCGTGCAAAGAAAATTGTCAGACAGTTTAAGGCAATGTTTCTCAACGTTAAATTGCAAGGATTTTAGGGATTCCGTCATCTACGGTCGATAATATATTCTGAAGATTCAGAGAATCTGGAGAAATCTCTGCATGTAGGCGGCAAGGCTGAAAACCGAATGCCCATGACCTTTGACCCCTTAGGCAGCACTGCATTAAAAGCCGACATCACTGTGTAAAGGATCTTTGTGTGGGCTCAGGAACACTTCAGAAAACCATTGTCAGTTAGCAGTTCATCACTATGTCTATAAGTGACTCTACCATGCAAAGACAAAGCCATACATCAACTACAGACAGAAACGCTGCCGCCTTCTCTGGGCCTGAGCTCATTTGAAATGGACTGAGGCACAGTTGAAAAGTCTATTGCGGTCATTTCAAATTGCTTTTGGAAATCATGGACATTGGGTCCTCTGGGCAAAACAAAAAAAAAGAGTATCCAGATTGCTACCAGCGCAAAGTTCAAAAGCCAGCATCTGTGGGGCGCAGATGGCCTGGTGGATATGGTCGTGCACCATGACGTTTGCCCTTGAGCGGCTGGCTAGGGTTCGATTCCTACCTGCGGCCTGTTTCCTGCATGTCATTCCCCACTCTCTCCCCCTTTCCTACACGATCCACTGTCCTCCTTTATCCAATTAAAGGCAGAAAAAGCCCAAGAAATATCTTTAAAAAAAAAAAAAAATAAAAGAATAAGCCAGCACCGGTGATGGTAGGGGGCTGTATTAGTGCCCATGGCATCGTGGGTAAAAGTCACATCTGTGAAGGCAGCATTTCTGCTGAAAGGTACATCCAGGTTTTGGAGCAACACATGCTGCCATCCAAGCAACGTGTTTTCCAGGTAGGTCCCTGATTATTTCAGCAAGACAATGAAACCAAGACACATTCTGCACCTTTTACAACAGCGTGGCTTTGTAGTAAAAGAGTGCAGGTACTAGACTGGCCTGCCTGTAGTCCAGACCTGTCTGGACCTGTCGGCCATGGAAAATGTGTGGTGCAGGAAAGAATTTCACCTACGAAGCTTCACAATGAGTGTTCTCACTTCACAAATATTTACCGAGTGTTTTTAGGAGGAAAGGTGATGCATCACACTGGGAAACATGAACCCGCCCCAGCTTTTTTGAAAAGTGTTGCAGGCATCTATTTCAAAATAAGTAAATATTTGAACAAAAACGATAAAGTTTATCAGTCTGAACATTAAATATCTTGCTTTTGTGGTGTATTCAATTGAATATAAGTGAAAGAGGATTTGCATATCATGATATTCTGTTTTTATTCACATTTTACACATCACGTCATTGAAATTGTAGTTGTAGTTCTCATTTTGTGCAAGGACAAAGTCAAAGTTTGGGCCCTGTGTGAGGACGTGCATAATTTGACGTTTCGAGGCTAATTGTCTAATAAATGTTTGAGGGTAATAGCTTTATTCTCTGTCTGTAGTTGCTTAATGAGCTGTCTATTGTCACCATTTGTTCCCCTCATGATAATATTGTAAATTCTTTGGTGCATTTGACTTTAAGTGCAGAATTACATGTCTCTCGTTTGCCTTTCAATTGGTTGCATATGGCTGCTTTGACACCATCAATGTATCATGTGAAAGAGGCGAGAGGCTCTGCGGAAGCATCTCGCATTCACAAAAAAGGAGAAAAAAAAAAAAAGGAACCGAGGAAGAACAGAGGTAAAGACAAGTGTTTAAAATGCCGGGGCGGTACTGCGAAGCGTCGGAAAAGCAATTGATTGGGCCACCACTGCTGTCTGAATTGCAATTTCATCCATTTACCTCTGTTTCAGCCCCTGAGCATGACGATAAAGAAAGAGAGCAGTTAGAGAGTGGTGAGGTCTCAAACACATTACCCTGTCTCACCTCTCTCACTTCAAACAGTCACACTTACATCTCTCTCTCTCTCGTCCTTCCCTGAACTTAGAGCTTTAGTCTGATTTTCCCAATCTGGGGGGTTATTGAAATTCCCTCTCTGTTGTAAAGATAAATTTCACTTCAAACCCCAGTGAACCATCCACTGTTGTGTCCTGTTTCAGTGGTGGAGATTTTTCTGATGACACACCTGCGCATTGCACACTTTTGGAGCATTAGATTTGATAGAATCCCTCAAAATCTGTGCTTCACAACACAATGACATTAAAATTGTCGACATAAGAGCCGTTCTTGGTTTTACTAAACATAAGAGCAATGATTACGGGGGCAACCTTGACCTTGTCACTGTTTCAGAGAGAACTTCTCTATTCATTTTACCTTTAGCATTACAAAGAAATAGTTCCCCTGCACATCCATAGTTCATTTAAGATTTCATTTTTTTAATCCAGCTTCCCGTGCTTTATGTCTTTAACCCTTGGATGCGCAACCTACTTATACCCACACTCTTCCACACACGGGGTCAAAAATGACCTCAATTGAAATCAATGGGGTTTTCAATAAACTGGGTTGTTATTCTTCAAAATCTTCAAAACAAAAAAACTGCAATTTTTTCATATTCAAGGCATTCCTCATAAAACATGTTTGTGACATGAGGCCATTTGTATTTGTATTTATTTTTTCATTCATTTTAAGAAATTGCAGTTTTTGTATCACTACCTCACCCTTCCACAAGTAGGGTCAAAAATGACCCCAATTGAAATCAATGCGTTTTTTGCAATAAACAAAAGACATTTCTCTTATTTTGGTTAAAGATGATATATTTTGTTAAAACAAAAGAGTTATTTTATTTTTTGACATGCACATTTTTTAATTTCTCATTCACATTTTAGCACCTAACAATCAGTGTATTAGGCCAATCAGGGGTCAAAACATGTTTGTGTGTGTGTCCCCATGTCTGGAGGACAAACAGAGAACATTCAATAGGTCCAGAGATCTTAACACTGTCCACACATATGTACACACACAAATATCTTATGATATTTGGATACTGGATACTATGTGTCTAGCTGATGAAAAGTTAGGGAGACATTCTTTTATTGTCATCAAGGAGGAGTGTTTTGCTTTTTTGTATTTTGAACACAGGTGTAAAGTAACAGTGCTGGATGTTCACACAAAACGTGCAGATTTTTCATTTTTCATCCTCTGCATATTTAATTTTTACGGAAATCCCTGAATCTGGAAACTGACTGAAAGACTCCGCCCCTTTTTCAAACTAAACCCAACACCCCACCCCTCTGTGATGGAGCACACTCTGTAAGAAGTCACACTCGCAGCTGAGTGAAGTCCCCTTCATCAAGTTGTAGAGTTTTATTTCAGCAACAGCTTTGTGACAAACTTCCCCCTGTCCAGTGGGAACAGGAGTTGTGTGTTGCCATGGTTTCACAACGACAACCTGTGGGAGAGAGACACCTCTGTGCACCAGCAAATGATGCACTGTGCGCTTTTTCCCCTATCTCGTTCTTTATCAAACTACATTCGTTTAAACCAATAAATTTTCCCTTAATGTATACCTCAATGTTAAGTCAATTCATTGTCATTTAATCCTATCATAAAAAAGAGTTGTCCAAAATTATAATAACTATAATATGAGGGTATATTTCAAACGTCAGAGTAGAAAAAAACGTCTTTTTTGTCGTGATTTAAGTTCGGATTTAATTTCCTGAGGATC
Organism: Thalassoma bifasciatum; assembly: GCA_008086565.1. Lineage (NCBI taxonomy): Eukaryota > Metazoa > Chordata > Actinopteri > Labriformes > Labridae > Thalassoma > Thalassoma bifasciatum. Next base: position 4,318 of record RPOG01006661.1, read on the forward strand.
TCCGAACTCATTGTCACGGACAAAACACAAACAGCGAGATGATAGCTCCGCCCCTCACAGGCCTCCAGAAGGCTGGCTAATCAGAGGAAAGGGTGTAAGTGCAGCTTAGAGCCTTGAAGGAACATCAGCTAAATCTGAATGTTTCTTACAGAGGCTGAAATTAGGGTTTTCTAAAAGACCAGTGTGAGATAGATACAGATGAGGCATGAATCATCACCGTCAACACATCTTTTCAGAAAAATAAATACATATTTATTTTGATATTAATTTCAGACAGATTAGAACAGAAACAGTTAACCATGAATTTAAAAAGAAATACAACAGAAAGAGTCTGATTTATTTTCATAGTGTAAAAACAAAAAAAATAGGAGATTGATAACGTTTGAATACTGTGCACAGGAAAGCATGGTCAGCTCATAAACTAATGTCAGTGATGATCAGTTTATGATCTGTTGTTAGTTGTACTGGTTGTTAAGAATCCTTCAGCCCTATCAGGAGAAAGCTGCAGAGGATTATCACATCCAATACTTAGGTAAATGTACTGTTTGAAACTTAATGAAGTAAATACTTTGTGTATAAAATTTTGTTCTGCTTCAACCAGATGTAGTATGTTGAACTTGATTTCCTAAGTGTGATTATCTTGTTAGCATGATAGCAGAACTCGTATGTATTTTCAGTGTAGTAGCACTAAATGACACTGTGTGCTGTTACTATATCATGGTGTTGAAATCAAGTTTGGACTTGGTTTGCTGCCATCCTGTGAGCTCCTCTCTCCATCTGCCAACAAACCATCACTATTCTTCTTCCCTTTGTCCTTTCTGCAAATGAGAACTTGAGAATTTGTGAGTTACCAGCAATGACTGTATAATCAATAGACGCCATGACAGTCAGCTCTAACTGAAGCATTCCACAAACGTGCTGACCCCTGGTGGCTGGCTGCAGAATAGGTCACAATATATGTCTCCAATGCATTCCAGATGAGAGGTGGTAAAACTTTCAGAAATTATTACACCTCATAGAAATGTTTGTCACATTGTTGCACTGCAGTGATACGAAGATGTTATTTGGCTACATTGTGTTCAAGTCTTTTTTTTTCCACTGAGGAGTTGGATTTCACTAGTTATTAGACCAGGGGTTCTCAAACTTTTCCCCCGTGTCCCCCTAAACAAAGGTGGCAGGGACTAGTGACCCACTATCCCCAGAGGTGACTGAAGCATAAGAAAACGTGCGCGTAGGACACATGCACTAATAAGCGTATCCAAACATGGGCATTATGACAACACAAAAAAGAACAACAGCCTGAAAACCATGTTATGATTTTACATGTAACAGTTTAATATGAAAGAAAAGCAGAATATGTCAAAGTTATTTCTCTGTAATTTGTGAACGAACATTGTTGCAGTGATGTGCAAACTCAATTTTGGCACAATACTTTCATTTCCACATTAGTACAAGAATAATTCAGTTCAAGTAATAGTCATAAACTGTAGCTCTGTGTAAACGTGAACATTGTTGCTGTGCAAGTTAACTTTTTGGGATATATGTTTCAGTGTTTATCTCACCTAATGAAATGGATGGGCACTATGCTAAAGCACAGCAAGTTCATTCTGGGTTTGATTTTGGAGACAGCCACTCAGAGATCACACTCCCACAAGATATGTATTTATTTTTAATAAATGTCAGGGCCAAGAAAGTCTTTCACACAGGTATGTTGAGCCAAACAGCGTTAGTACCTTAGTTGTGGTCTGGGATAGCTGTGGATATTCCCTCTAAACTGAAATCATCTCGCGACCCCCCCTCCAACGTCTCGCGACCCCCCCCGAGGAGTCCCGAACCCCACTTTGGGAACCCCTGTATTAGACGTTAAAAACTGATGTATAAGTTTTGTTTTATGATGATTGACAGCTGCTGTTGGTAAGTATTTTTTATCTGGGATATAAGAAACTTTGGGTGATAAAGCCATTCAGGCCTGCAAGCTTTCCTTTTGGGGTTTTATCTGAGATCACTTTGGGTTGACAAACAATATTTTTCATAGATCTTTTTGAAGTTTACTACATTTAAGAAATGTGAATTTAAATTAGGTCTAGTCTAAAAGGTTTGTATTTAGCCACACAGGTAAGACAAATAGCCAGGGTCCATAATACTTCTTCATCGTAGTATCATAAAGATATTTATACGACTACATAGGTGCTACATGTGAAGCTACAATAAAGGTACCAGAGAGACAGGATAGTGTCTGAAAAAAAAAAAAATCAATTCCTCCTCTTTAACAACGATGTCTCACCCCCTTTATTACAGCTGTCAGCTGGTTGTCAGTGCCCTTCACGCCTCATGTGATTTTGTCGTTGATGAACAAGCACCGCGATGACACAAGAGACCAGAACAGAGGCTATCCTTTGAGAAAACACTGAGAGATTTTTGCTTTAATGGTTTTTAATTGACATCCATTTGTGATGCATTATGCAAACTACAACCTCCCTTGATACCTGCAGCATCACCTGTGTCTGCTCACTCAGAGAAAAATATTGTTAATGAAAGTGTCTGCTTAACAACTTTAGACACCTGTTTGGCGAGGCTGTGAATCTCTTCTTCAAAAGATAATATGGTTCAATACTACAACAAAAGGCTCAATCTCTGAGACTATTCCTGGAGCAGATCCTGGAAACTTTGATCAGTAAATGATTTGGTTCAATCTGATCCAAAATGAAAATGAAATCCACAAACATGTAAGTAGAAATTATTTTATTCCACTAAATAAAAGTTTTCAGTTCACACCAGTGATGTAATGTTATACGGGTCAATAAATAAGTGTGTAACCTGTAAGAGTAAGCCAGCATGTTTTAGTGCTCTTGTGTGAAATTTTTATTCAAGATTTTAGGAAACATGTGTCTCCAGGGACTACAATTCTCTGTCTAATAATGTTCCTAGCGCAGAATCTCTGTACTTCACATCAAATATCTTCTCTCTCTATTTGGGTTGTCAGAGTAAGGAGAAAATGTTTTGATACTATTTTACCAAATACTTCATTGTGGTTTCAGGCGGCGCACACCTCGACAGTTTTTATTACATAATACACAGAAGGGAGACGAACACCCAGGATTCTGGCTCGACAGGCACAGAGATGCTTGGTGACACATCTCAATAGAAAGCGCTATTTGATAAAACACCGATGTGAGCCAGTAAGAGAAAAAGAATTAAAAAGGTAGCAAAACTGACTTATTCTTATTTCTGCTGTTGAGCTTTTTCCTCTCATTTGTTAATGTTGCAGAGGAAAACAACCTTTGTCAATGTAAATTAATATTTTTCTTTATTCACCAATGTTTTTAAAAAGCCCTGTCTGGTCTTTATAGGTGATCTTGAAAAATAAATATAAAATATATTTGCCTGTTTATAGTCCATGGTTCAAAAGGAGATTATCAGCATTAAAATGTTTATTTTTGAGCGTTATTTCTCTGTTTACACTCAGACACATGAATTATGAAAGTCAGAGTCTGGATTTTTCCTTCAAGTGTTTTTATTATTCATAAGGCATGAGAAAAAGTTTTCTTTTTTTTATATTTGTAACTGAGCATTAAACAAAAAACAGTGTGAGCTTAATGTAAATATGACTTATTTTTTGTTTGACTTCTTTTCTTTCTTCTTTTTTTTTTGGTAATTTCATGAATAATCTTTTTTTTTTCAACTCTCTTTCATCCATTTTAACACTGAATAATTTAAAGTTTACAAGCTTTTTCACCCTCAAATGTTTGTCTTTAACATTTTAAAAATATTTATGTTTGGAAAAAAAAAATTGGAAACATTTTTCAGGCCCTAAGACGAATAAAATTATCCTTGCGCAGGCTAATATGAATTTCCACCACATGAAGCACTGAATTTAGGAGTAAATAACTTTTAAATAGGTGTCCACTGTAGTGACCACTATGCACCACAGGGTTAAGTTGGATTTCCTGAAGGAACATGAGTCCATTTACACAGACCAAAAGTCTCTTTGATGACACTATGCTGGCTGGTAAAGTTTAGCGGTAGAGGTAAGTTTACCAAGTGAGAAGCAAGATTTGTCTTTTTTTCTCTACTGGAAAGGATTTCTTTGATTTATTTTGTTGTAATAGTAGACACTAGAGGTGGATTTGCAAAAAGAAAAAGATCAGCACAGCTGAAGAAAGCTAAACAGGAGAGTGATAGAGCACAAGTTGACCCTAAACTAAAAAAAAAGTTTAAGTTTTAACCACACAATAAAATAATCCTTTTTACACTGGGCCACATGAAAAAAATCTGAACTGCGTCAAAGGTCCTTACTATCAATTCCAATACTTTCACATCACCTTGACATAATTAGGCTCAATACTAAGTTATTTCCATTGTAAAATACACTCACCCATATATTTTGATTGGCTACAACTGGTAACTGGAAGAAAAAGAATATTCTGTAAATACACATGTAAATATACATATAAATATGTGAAATTGTGTAGGTCAACTATGAAAATATCATTACAGCAAATAATAAACAGCATAAACAATCATTGTATCAGCATCTTGTTTTACTTTTAGCTTGTTAGTCTCCACAGGTACTGAAAACTCAAGGATAACTTAATACAAAAAAACAGTACCTTGATTTTTTTTCTCTTCATTTTGACTCCCCTGTGAGAAAAATCTCGTCTTTCTGGGCTTGAACAAGTGCATGAAAATCTGGATTAATTACTGCCGTGACTTTAAACAGCTGAGATGAGATCATCAGTGACATCTGTATTTGGATCTGTTGGATTTTGTCACTTGTTGCTGCTCACACAGAGCTCACATGCACAAGTGTCATTTGTCAACACAAATGCTTTTTTTGCTTTTTGAAATAAAAACAACGTGCATGTTCTGCATTCTGTGTTTTTTTTTTGTTTTTTTTTTGTTTTATGATCTAATTTATGATTGACGTTGTTCAGACAACATGAGGATGCTCCAGGGGCTGGGTGTGGTCTGAGGGTCATAATTTTCCCAGGTCTGCCATAGACTGAGAACCATAAACTCACCTGACTCTTTTTGAAGTTGTGACCTATAACACTGCTTGTGCATTTGTGGGAGTTTCTTCATTCTGTTCTGATCTCAGACTCGCTTGACTGCAATAGCACCCAATACGTGTGTTTCCACAGCGTATAGGCTTTTCCTTAAAGCCCACTAGTTTCACACTTAAATCCCCCCCTCATTGTTCACAAGGTGATGCAAGGAAATGAAGGGAGAAGAGAGGAAGCATGTTTTCAGAGACATGAAAAGTCCTTTTCTCTTGCCGTCACCTGTAGCATCTTCTTTAAGGCAACAGTCATCTTTAACACTATTTTCTTCAGCACACATGCACATAGTGGCTACTACAGTGGACACCTATTTAAAGTTATTTACTCCTAAATTCAATTGTTCATGTGGTGGAAATTCATATTAGACTGTGTCAGGATATTTTTTTTCTTCTTAGGGCCTGAAAAATGTTTTCATTTTTTTTTTCCCAAACATATATTTATTTTTAAAAATGTTCGTGTAGTAGTGTAGTGTAGACAAAAATTTGAGGGTGAAAAAGCATATGAACTATAAATTGTTCAGTGTTAAAATGGATGAAAGAGTTAAAATGTTTTGCAAAGCTTGAAAAAAAAAATTAAAAAAAAGAAAAATAAGTCATTTTTACATTAAGATTACATTGTTTTATGTTGAATACTCAGTTACAAATATTAAAAAAAAAAAATAAATAAATAAATAAATAAAAAGGAAAAGTTTTTTTCATGCCTTAAGACAAATAGAAACACTCAAAGGAAAAATCCTGACACTGACTTTCATAATTCATGCATCAGAGGGTTAAACAACTGTGATAAAGTAAATTAACAACATTATATTTCTCTGCGTAGTCTAGTGGTTTTCAAACTGGGGGGGCCAAAGGAGTCAGAGGTTTGAGTTTGTTGATACACAATTACAATTTAAAGCATGTATGTTGCAGTGTCACTTGTAATATTCTAGCCATAAAAATGCTAACACCCTTTGTTTGTAAGCTGATTTTTCCTAGCAAGGAAAAAGTAAACGCACAGAGGCAGCTGATTAATCAGATTGATTGTTTTAATGGAGTCACAGCTCTATTTGAAATATTTTTCAAAGTTTACTTCCTCACTCGGTTTAGCTGAATTCTCCCTGAGTCTCCCTGAAGTGATGATAACAGACTCTTGGACAAAGTTAAACGCTCAGATCTGGAAACCTCTACCTCTGACCTTGAAAGTGATAAATAAAGGACCTTATGTGATATTGTATGACTGTCAGACTTTGCTCCACTCATATCTAGACACTCGACCACTCAAGTTGCACGACCCTGATAACAGCAGGTGAGATGACAGAGTGTTGAGAAGGTGAAATAACTGTGGGAGTTGTTGCATGTAATGTGGTCAAATATATAAATGGATGCTCTATTAGTAATGTGATTGGGCATGGACAGGCTACATAAACTTCATTGAAAGGCTCGAATATATTGTGATGTACTATACATCTTGCAATATGAATACTGCACGTGCACATATCACAATGACAAAACTGAATATTGCACATACATAACGCTGTATGTATGTATTGTATATAATAATACTAAATCTGCAGCACTGCAGAGCGTGTAAAAGATGTTAAAAGCTGCCCCTGACACACACCTCACCTTTCTCTTTTGACAAAGCCCCTGTTTGTCCTGCATGCTTCTGTTCAGGTCACCGTGCTTTATAGAGAGGATGCTTTGAACTCAGATGAACAAATCCAACGCTGTCAATGCTTGGCATCAAATTGATTTTCTTTTTTCAGCACACTGCACTTCAGTTAAAAAAAGCAAAAAAGCAAAATCTGGTGGTTTCCAAGTGAAAAAGATGAAAGATTTGTTTAAAATATGATTCAACCTTCAGCACTTTTAATGAAGCTGGCGTCACCTGGCAACACCAGCTTGACACCTCAACTCTTTTTTCCCCAATCACCTGTGTGTAATAGCTCTATTATGTTTGAGTAACCCAAAATTGAAAATGATTACAGTTGTGCTGGCTCTCTCTTGAAAACTTATACAAACATGTTTGAGTTCTTCATTCCAGACGTTTTGAAAGCCTCTGCAAAGAAGAGTTGTTGGTCCCAGGGTCTGGGATGATGCAAAGCCCTGCAGCATGCTCCAGGGCAAGTCACTTCTGGGCATCCAACTCTCTTTGGCTTTTATTTGTTCTATATTGTCTCTGACACTGTTTCTATATTTGAATCTTTATCCATGACTTTTACTGGTGAATAAATCTGCGTTCTATGTATTCTCGGTTCTTTTAACTGTGAACCAGACAGACCTAAAATGGGTCGAAGTGGAGCTCTGTTTAACGTTTACTCCATAACAGCCAGTCATTATAAGCAGAGAGACGCTGGATGATCTTAGATTTTACATTTCAGTTTGCTGCACTGATGATGACAAATATACAAAAGGGTCTCTACCCCATGGTTAGAGGGTGGGTGAAAACATTTATGGACAAACAACTGTGTTTACTCTTTTTAAATCATAATGACAACAGAAAATTCAAAAATGATCCTGTTCATTTTTTTATACACACACACTGATACAAGCAAATAGATCACAGGTGAGGATGGTTACCTTTAGTAGACATTCAAACACATTTGTGTTCACTTTTGTGCATTTATCAGGCCAAAACCAACAGAGTTGTGTAAACTTCTTAACAGGGTCATTTTTGAAGTTTCTGTTGTCATTATGATTTAAAAAGACTAAACTATTTTTATTTCAATAAATGTCTTCACCCAACCACTAACCACGAGTGATAGAAAGGATTTTGTGTTACCATTCATATTTTTCTGAGAAAAGGCCAACAAATCTGAAATTCTGCTGGAGAGGTGTAAACTTTTGGGCACAACTGTATATAGATAAAGTGCCCCCCCATTTTTTCTTAAATTTTTCTCCAAGTATACCATGTTTTTTTTTTTTTCATTGCAACTGCTCCTAATAATCTAACAGCACTTTGCCTACGTAATTCACTTAAAATGATCAATTCTCCAGAAATCCCACCTGAATAAATGTAGGAGCTGAAATAGTGTAAACTGAGTCATGTATGGAGCTGTCATTGTGTTTTCAGACTGAGTAACCAACTGAGCAGTGTGCTGCTTTGATTATTAAGGCTGAACGATTTGCAAAAACAATATAATTGCAATTATCTGTCCCTGCATTGTAATTGCCATTTACAGTGCAATTATTTTTTAGGTTTCCCATCGTATGTGTTGTTCAATTAACATTTTTTTGGAAATTAACAACGACATTAATTACAACATGACAACAACACATGACCTTTTCCTTTTTTTCCTGCTACATTTGACTGCTTTTTGTCCATTTTGGTCACTTTTCACTCTTTTTTTTGCCACTTTTGGACCATCTTTATGCTACATTCTGACTCTTTTCCAAGGTTTCTCCCAATTTTGTTTGCCAATTTTTGCTGCTATTTCTCTACTGTTACCACCTTAGACCTAGTTTTAATGCTAGTTCTTGCTGTTTTTGCTATTATACTATCCCTCACTTAGATTCTTTCTCCTGCAAAGGTAGTTTGGCTCTTTTATGGGGCAGGGTTGAATGACACTGGTGGAGAGCATAAAACATCTACTTAAAAAAAATTGCATCTGGTTTTCTGGCACATTTGAAATACAGGAAACATTGCATTGTCTGTGATTACACATTATGAACAAATGTGTTCCTATTAATTGATAACATTACTTCAAATAAAGAAAAGTATCAAAAGTATTGATTTGTTGCATTGAGAATAAACACTAGAGTGTAAAGATCTGGTATCGGTGGTGTCAATATTTCAGTATTGATGTGCACATCACTGATTCCTGTTGGTTGGGCTCAGTGGTTGAGAAGTGTCCTCTCATCCAGCCCTACCTGTTTGTAAAAGTGTTTCAGGGTAAACTACGAGAGGCCACTCGAAGAGCTGGATTCAAGAAGCTCTTTGTGATGAAGAGATGCTCTTAGTGACAAAGACCAGATCTTGGTAAATATCAAAGTAAATCTCAAAGCATTTCAGTCCTTAAGAGAGCTCCTGAGGTGAAACCCTGTTAGTAGAGAGGAGAACTGTAAAGAGGCTGAAGATTCTCAAGCTGAGGAGAAAATATTGAAGCAAAAAGACGGTGAGATAAGGGGAAAGCAATCCAAACAATCTATGCCAGTGAGTTAATGAAACGCGACAGATTAGATCGTGCAAGGATCGGGATTGTACTCGCATCTTGAACCATCAAAACAACCCACTATGAGCAGAAGTAGAAAAGATCGCATCAGTAAGATGTTCAACTGCTGGAAATATGGAGAGGTTTGATTTGTGAGCTCGTTCACAGGCAGAGGAAAACTAGGAGAGTGCACGACAACACTGGCAGCGACAAAACGTTCAAAAGGATAGCATCAGAAAGTTTGTTCTTAACATGATGTGTCATCTCTTCATCAGTACATTTGAGGAAAGACAGAACAGCAGTTTGTGATTTTCAACAGATAACTGATGCGTGATCTGCAGAAAAAGTACGGATCACACATCAGTTATTGATCATTGATAGGCTCAAAGGGACATTTTTGTTTGGAGTCATTTGAGAATATTTATGAACCATCCTGTGGCTGAAACTGCGTGCAAGATTATGAGCTGATAGAAAATGAGAAGGAATTGTTCATTACATGGTTATCACAGTGACCTCTGTGTAATGAAGCATTTAAACATCTATAGTTTTGTACTTAAACCACAAGACCTGCCAACCTGTACACATTGTAATGAGTCTGCTGAACCTATAGAGTAGCATTCCTGCCCCCACCCCCGCCCTCCTGCCTCCTCCTGCCTCCTCCTGCCCTCTGCCTCCCTCTGCATCCACCTTTCCCCACTCGCTGCAGCCGGCACTTAAAAAGGTAAACAGTGTGTGTGTGTGTGTGTGTGTGTTTTGTTCAGGTGTTGCCACGTATTAGTTCCCAAGCTATAAACCGGACATTGATTTTTCATAGAATAGAATCATTGAATTGTCTTCATTTCAATTACTTTTCAACACGTTACAATATCGTCTCCAGGTTGTTTTGTGTGTGAAGCAGTGATTTTTGTCACATCTGAAAGACCCATCATGGCTTTCATTGATCAGCTTCCGTTGTGTTGCTAACCTGTGGCCTTGTCTTGAAGCTACCGTTTGATAAATACTTTGATGGGTAATGACCATGGACTGTATAAAATATGGAAATAGTCTCCGTAACATCCGGTTTCTGAAGCCGTGTTTTGAAACAAAACGGCCGGCGCGGCCATATTGGAATCGGGATGGGTGACCAGCGCCCGAAACTCACAGCCGTTGGGCGCCTGTCAGTCACGTGATCTGAGCTGGGCGTCTGATTGGACAAGCTCTCCATCTTAATATCTTCCAAACAGCCGAGTTAGAAAAGAAGTCACCTTCCGCATAGTGTGTGCCTTTAGCGGAATTAGCGATCCAGATGGGAGATAGTTTTTAATACCAGGCTGTAAATATACTAACTTTGGCTCTGAAAACGGCTTTTTTTGGCCTGGTGTTTTTTGGTGTGTTTGTGACTTCTAGAGCCAGCCTGAAGCTGTCACTCGAGAAACAGCAGCTTTTTTGGAACTCCCACACTGTCGCAATTTTTAAGACCAAAGGTTGCCGCTTGGTAATGACCCCTCAGCCAAGTGATGTGTCAGTACTCCCCCCGTTGTCGTCATCCACAGCTTAAAGGTGAAGTATGCAGAAATTTTTGAAAGATTTTGTTTCTCTGTTTACAAACTACATCCAAACTCGTCTCCTCCTCCGTGACTCAGTGTCATCTGCTGCACATGCTCACTACCCCTGACTGTAGCTAATAGCATGGCTAACAGTTATAGCTTTGTGAACACACCATAGACAATAAAAAAACAGCTCTTCCAACACCTGCAGCATGGCATGAGAGAAACTCAAGAGTCGCATACCTGACTTCCAGGAGGTAAATGGGACACTGCAAATATAGACTCAATCTTTCTCTGTGTTACGGCCGCTATCATAGTCACTTGCTATCAGCAACACATTAAGCCACATGCACACTGGGTGCATTGTGATTGGCTGGTCATCACCTGGAACAACCCCTGCTCCCCACCCAGGAGTGTCCAGAGTCCAGCATAATATTAACAAAACAGGTAAGGAGGGGGTCTATAAGGGGGTGAGACACACACAGACACTGTCACACAAGTACAGAGGCCCAGAGATGATGATTGAGTGGGATTCGGCCCGTGAAAATCCTTTTTTTTTTCAATTTATATGAAAATTCTTCCTTTAAAATGTAATATTTATGACTGATTTCTAATCAAGGTGAAACGCTGTGAAATGTCGTGTAAACATGTGAACCTTGGCGCATTGGTGAAAATGTTTGAGAAATTAATGTACTGTATGTTACACACAGTGTAACCTTAGCTGGCTCCGAGACATGGTTAATGAGACAGTTGAGGCTGAACTAAACAGAAAGCACTTGGATGATAAAAAAAGAATAAAATAAGGAATGTACTCTTAACTAAGGCGCTGAGGTGAGAACAGGACTTGCTCCCTGGCTTGTTTCTGCTTTCAAAGGTCACAGTGGGTCAGAGAAGTTTCCTGCAGTACTAAAGTGTAACTTCACTTCTGGCTTTTTCTTTGCAGAGACCGTGGAGTTGCAGGAACAGCAAACTAATGCTCAGTAACAAGACACTGTGTCTGCCCTTTGGAAATCTGGCTTTGTAGAACAAAATGAAATGTCTTGTATGATAATAGAGCAGTTTTCATCCAAGCAAGCTTCTCCCAAATCATATTTTAGATCATAAAAACTTTACCCTGTCACTTCCCATGCAGAGCTTGTTGTAACCCATGAAGCATTGCTGTGGTTGTGGCTTTTGCTCATCCTGTGGCCACAGTTGCAGGAGATTGCATCAATGCGAACACATCCACCTCTGCCACAATCATTGTTCTGTTTGTCGGTTATTATTTTACCAGCACTGATCTTGACACATTTTGTCTGCTAATGCTGTTCTGCAGAGATGGATGGACCTGCTTGGATTCACTCGCTGCCTTTCCCTCTACGAGGCCCAGCGACCCCCCCCTCCCTGAGTGTTTCTCCCATATCCGATTTGCCTCAGTAATTTAATCACACAAGTATTCAGTGCTTGGATTGGAAAACACGAGCCGCAACATCCCTGACATAAGCCTGGGCAAGATTAGGCTGTGAGATTTGTTACCACAATACCTTTGGCTCCATAGAGAGGATTGCTGCGCTGATACAGTCTGTGAGGATCATGAAACGGGGAGGTGAGAGAGAGCGCGCGAGAGAAAATGGCAGAGAGACATAAGGCGCGCTGATAGTGAATATGAATGAGTGCTGGGATGGTCTCGTGGAAGATCTCTATGTTGCTACATGAACCCATTGGCAGGTTGCGCTGTTGTGGGAATTGAAATGGAACCTTATTTTGATTATGACTCGAGAAATAATAAAAAAGGGGAAGATAGCAAAAATGGAGCCTGATGCCCTTTCATCCTCCTGCATGTGAACACATGCACAAATCTTCTGACTTCTGCTCTCACATACACTAGTGCTGCCCTTCAGCATGTTTCCATTATTGAGACTGTATTAAGGAAAGGATGCAAAAGGACACAGACTCCATTTAGCTTGATCCTTTTTGAGCACAGTGGATTACAGTCGGGTACGAAGAGATGGAAGAGCTCTTTCAGCGATTTTACACAGCCTGAAGTGAGAAATCAACACAATAAACTGTACTTAAGGTTATGTAACTACTTCTGAACTGTACTGTATTGCTATGCTCTGCAGCCTTTTGCCTGATTTCTCAGTAGCCACTTATTTTCAGTCCAGAGGTGAATTTTCTGTCATCTTCCATTTGTGCTATGAAGCTAAAGCAGACATTCCCATTTCCTCTGCTTCCACCAGCCTCAGCAAGTATTCACAGTATTCAACACAATGCTCTGCACGGTAGCTGACTGAAGTGGGGGAACGTGCATGAAATGGGCAGCACTGGGACCTTTGAGGAAAGTTCTCACTTGTCACACCAATGACTTGATTTTCGACTCAGTCGTTCTTTGCCTCATTAAGAAACCATCTAAAAAGTATGCACATACAACTCCATAAAGAAGAACACTGATTCCCAACCTGTGGTCTGCGGCCCACCAAGGGGCCGCAAAGGTCTTACAAGTGGGCCGGCAAATCATTTCCAAAATAGCGTGATTTTAGTGGAGGGTGATAATATAAAGATACAAATACAGATACAGATAAATGCATTATGTTAAAACCCAGATGAGTTTTAAAACAAATTAAAACTGATCTAATCGTCATAGAGAAAAAAAAAAGAATGAAGAGCCCAGTATGTCACATGACCAAAAATGCAACAACAACCTGGAATGTACCTAAAAAAATTAAATAAATAAATAAAAATGAAATAAAACCAAAATGTAATGACTGGTCAATAATTTAACAAAGTTGCAGAGCCGGAAAGTAACAACAAGAATGCAGTAAAACTCAAAACATAATAACTGACCCATAATGGAACAACTTGTTACGCTCAGAACTTATTGGGTCAGAGGTCAGCCGCAAACATTTTTTAGACTTATAAGTGGGCCCTGAGTTGGAAAAGGTTGGGGACCACTGAAGTAGAACATAGTAGTTGAACTATTTCACTATACACCAAGACAAACTTTTAAGCAATTTCTCTTAATTATGTAGCTTATGGCCAATAGTGAAAGAAAAGCAGTGGTGTGCATAAACATTTTGAGAGCCAGGGGCAAAAGTAGAAAGGGCACAAACGGCTCATGTTTTGGCTCCCAAGAGGGCACTTTGATGTAATTTGGCATCCATGTAGGGCAATTTTTTTCATGTTGCAACCTGTGAAAAGCTTGTCAACCAAGTAAGAACTTCAGTATTTGTTTTGGCTCCCAAATAATGCACTTGAGTGTAAGTGTGGCTCCAATGAAGGAACTTCAGCATGCATTTGGTTCCCAAGAGAGCACTTTAGCAGGTGTTTTTCAACAATATGGTTGAGGATGGTGGGCTCACACCACCCCAAAGTCAGTCATCATTCATCTCATCATAGAATATTGTGAAAAGGTTGAAAATTATAGACAAATGATGTCACAGTTTTGAATCTACTTAACTGGAAACATTTGCAGAACACTCCTTTCCTTCAGTTAGCTACACATTTATGTGGGAGATTGCTGACTCAGCAATTGTTCAAAAGACAGTCGTTGATACCCTCCGCAATGAGGTAAGGACATGAATGGTTAATGCTAAAGAAATTGGCTTTTCACAGTGTATTGTGTCCAAACAGAAAGTTGAGTGGGAGGAAAAAGATGTACAAGCAACAAGACATAACTACATCCAGATATGATTATATAGGAAAAAAACAAGTCAAGAATTTGGGGGAACTTTACAAAGAGTGGACTGAGGTCCAAGTCAGGGCATCAAGAAACACCATGCACAGATGGATCAAGGAATTCAGATACAACTCACCCATTCCTTATGTTAAGCAGAACCTGAAATAGAATCTACCTAAGTAGTCCAAGAAATAGTCATTTTTCATGACATTCAGGAATCAAGGACCAAGAGTCCGATGACAGAGTGGAGAGGCTCAAAGTTGTAGTATCTTGAAGCCTAGAGTTGACACAGCTGTGAACCGGGACATTTTAGAGAACTTCATGCTACCTTCTTCCAAACAGCTATATTGAGATTCTGATTTCAGTACTGATGGGACTTTGTTCCCGTCCACAGGGCCAAAATTCTCAAAAGCCGGTCAGCTAATCACTGTATTACTGTGGTTTATTTACTTGCAATCTCAAAGCCTGAACCCAAGGGGGAATCTATGGGAGAAGATGAGAGACACCAGACTCAGGGGAGCTGAAGGCTGCTATCAAAAGAACCAGTGCAAACATATCAACTCAGCAACATGTCAGTTTTACAGTAATATATGCAAAAGGAGCCCCAACCTGTATTCAAACAACCTTCCTTTTTATTTATATATACTTAAATATAAATACATTGTTGGTATAATATCCTAATAGTGTCAGAAGTTTAGTTTTGCTTTATCATCAGCAATGAGTTATGAATATTATATTTTAAAGGTAGAGTATGAAGAATTTTCATGAAAAAAAAAGGTTTTACAGGAATAATCCTGCTTAATTGTCATCTCTGGGCCTCTGTACTTGTATGACAGTGTCAGTATGTGTCTCCCCCCCTTGTAGACCCCCTCCTTACCTGTTTTGTTAATATTAAGCTGGACTCAGGACACTTCTGGGCGGAGAGCAGGGGTTGTTACAGGTGATGGTCAGCCAATCACAGTGCACCCAGTGTGCATGTGACTTTGTGTGTTGCTTATAGCGAGTGGGAGAAGCTATCCTGAGCGGCTACGATAGCGGCCGTAACAGAGAAAGAATGATTCTACATGAGTAGCAAATCTCATTTACGTGCAGAAAGTCAGGTGTACTGCTCTTGAGTTTCTGTCATGCCATGCTGCAGGTGCTGGCAGGGCTGTTTTTACCGTCTATGGTGTGTTTAAAGCTACGACTGTTTGCCATGCAGTCAGAGTCAGTGAGCATGCAAAATGTTTCACTGTTCTCTTATTGAACTTTTTGAATTAAACTACTGCAATAAACTAAATTCTCCACAATTTTACATTCTATTGAGATGTAGCTGTTTATGATACAGACAATAATGACAGCTACAGATGTCATCTCTAATTCCACTGTGGCCTCATCAAAACCATTTGTGGGCCAGTTAAGCTTGGGCAAAATTCTCAAAGAGCCAACAGCTCAAATGTTTTTGGTTAACAATTAATTGCAGAAGAATATGCCATTCAAAAGGGAGTGTATATTCTCTGAGGGGGGTTACAGAAAGGGACTTCAGGGTACAGCTGCATGTAAACATGACATATTTGATGTATGAGTATTAAAAATATACTAATGAAGCTTGAAGGAATCAAAAATAATGGAAATTTCTTTTCTTTTTTTCCATAAGTTGATGTCTAAAAAGTTAGCAAAGTAAGCTCACTCGACCATGATGCCTCAGGCTCAAACACCACCTTTACACAATCCATGACAACCCTGGAGGTGTTGATAGGAAATAACTTTGTGTGCAGTTGAGTTGTTCCAGTGAATGTGTTACAGCTGGAACCAAAACACTGGACCCACTCAAGCATACCTGTGACAATGGGACACCAGTCACTGTTTTCCTTTACTTTTAAGAGTTCTTCTCCCAGTCTTTCTTTCAGCCGCCTCAAGAAAAACGTCTTTTTTTTTTTTTTCTCCCAAAGCTGAACGTATAAGAAAGCCACCTCCACAGCAAAATGAAGCAATAGACTTAATGGACTGGCAAGGATCACCACAGAACGGAACACACAGAGAATCAGAGAAGATAATTCACTGAGGGCTTTGCTGCAAATAAAGCTCTCTGTACACTTCTGAAAAGAAAGCTAAGTTTACTCTCTTGTTGATAAAGTTTTTTGGTGCTGGGGGAATGTGTGCATTCTTTGTGTGTGATCCAGATTTGGATTTGTGCTGTAACTGTTTGGTTTGATGAGCAGAAACGTGGTTTGTAGGACGACAGCTTTATGTGTTGTCCTTAACCAACTGTCACTGAAGCTGTTCAACATACCTGTGATTTTCAAATACTGTATTTGTATGTTGAGCTGCAGGATGCTTCCCAGTTGATGACTTTATACTGTCACATTGCTGATAACTTAAGAACACCTACATTGCTTCTGACTATCTGTATTTGGCATGTCATTGATGTATCTTCTCTGTCTTTCTCTGAATTAGTAAAAACTGAACGTCAAATGTGTAAGGATTGATTGGTGTTAGAAGGTAACCCCTTTAGGTTGTTAACAGATGTTTAAATAAATAAATGTTTTGAGTCATTTACAGCATCCAGAGTGCATGGAAATTGCACATACCTGTCCATCCTGCCTGACATAACATTCAACACTTGGCACAGCACAGCACATCAGAAAAGTACTCTAGGGAATGCTGGCACTAACTGTGCTGATGTGCTAGGATGATCCAAAAAGATAAAATGTATAGTTCAAGGAGTTTTTCCATGTGAGATATGACATGGCTCCTTTGTGTGACCGGCTTCAATTCAGCTCAAAATGGCATTGCTGGATTGACAATATTAGATTTTTTATATTTCTGACAGTCAAGTTATGTTGACATGCACACAGATTCTTCATCTTCTTTCTCTGACATTGCACCTATGCTTCCCTCTTGCCACAATGACTGCAGCCATTTGTGCATAACTCTGTTTGCCAGTTTGCACCTGCCTTTCAAAAGTGCTACATACAGATGCAAAAGCACCAATGACAGTCAGTTTCAGGTTTGACAAATCACTTTATGGGTGCTAAATGATAACATTTGTATCTTTTTCTCCCAAAATAGTATTTTTTACTTGAGTATGCAGGATTTTCCCACAAAATAAAATGTCAACTTTTACAGGAATAATCCTGCCTAATTGTCATCCACAGGCTTCTATACATATGTGTCAGTGTCTCTGTGTGGCTAACCCACTCCTAGACCCATCCTCTGCTGTTGTTGAGTGTTTAAGTTGACTGAGGATGTTTCTGGGCGGAGAGTAGGTGTGGTTATGGGTGGTGACTAGCCAATCACAGCCCAATCAAGTGCGCAAGTGACTTTGATGAAGCTATCCAGAGTGGCTATGATCCCAACTATGATAAAGAGAAAGAATGATACAGTATATGCTGCAAATCTCATTTACCTGCAGGAAGTCAGGTGTATTCTCTAACGCAATGCTGCAAGTGCTCACTATGACTGTTTTTCTACAGTCCATGGTGTGTTCACAAAGCTATGACTGTTAGCCCTGCTTTTAGTAACGGTCTGTGGCAGTGAGCATGCGCAGCTGCTGGCGCTGAGCCACAGAGGAGGAGCCCAGTTTGGAAGTTGTTTGTAAATAAATAAAAACCTTATGGAAAATTTCCACATGCTCTACCTTTAATTCTAGAAAAAATAACTTTTATGACATTAGCAGATAAAGTGAGTAGCTTATGTAATTTGTGTGTTGTCTCCTCCCCTTTTAGGGAAGCAGCCATCGAGTGTCTTAGAAGTCTATAAATGGTGTCATTGCCCACTGTAATCAAAGCTTTCATATTTTACATAGTTGCTCCTGA
>RPOG01006662.1:0-22478 GCA_008086565.1 Thalassoma bifasciatum
ACTTTAGTTTTCTTCACTTCCTCCACTAAATCTGCTAACATGATGTTTATTCCCAGCACAGGCCTGGGTTTGAAGGTTTTCCTACACTGAGGGCAGCTGTAGACTCTCTTCTCATCCTCTTTGTCCCAGTGGATTTCAATGCATCTGGTGCAGTAGCTGTGTCCACAGAGAACAGTCACTGGATCCTTCAGTAGATCCACACAGATCGAACAAGAAATCCTTTCTTGCCTCAGCTGAACTCCGATCTGCGCCATTTCTCTTCTCAGAAACAACGCCCGTCTGAGTCAGACTGAGCTCTGATCCACACGTCATGTGTTTGTGCTCTGACAGTCAGGTGTTGTTGGTTACACCCAATTTGAAACTTTAGATCTGGATGGGAGGGAATGAGGAAATGAGTGGGCAGAGTGGAGCTGACTGTGTGTGAGAGCAGGAAGAAGAGGGAGGGGTTATCCAGAAACACTTGAGAGAGTTTGTTGTTTCAAACAGAGCTCACTTTTGTTTTGAAAAACATCTCATCACAGATTTTGGGAGAAAAAACTCTTCATAGTGTGACTGTGCTCCAGGTTCAACTATGTTATTCTTTTACTTTACTGAGGAATCTGACCTCCTTAAATTACCTCAGAAGCACAATTGTCATGAACACTTCACAAGAGACAGCAGATTGGCAGCAAGATAATCAGAGGCGGACAACAACTGAGGCTCAATAAATTAGTTTATTTTTAAGAAAATGTTTAAACGAGCAATAAAGCACTTTGGGTCGCTGTAAGGAAAAAATATAGATTTATTTGCAGTTCTCTAGTTAAAAAATATGTCTAATATAAAATACCACTGTTTACTCTGGTTAAGTGAATAAAACAGGAAATCAACAAATAAAACAAACAACTGCTGTGAGTATTGCAGACTTGGGGGTGCGCTAAATGATCGTCGGTGACTGGGATGGGGTTGCAAAGACTTACCATACACACGGTGCCCAAAAACCCTGCACTCATTCCAAACAGCAACTAAAAGAAAGAAAAACGTGCTCCGTGAGAAAAATGAAAAGTGCAAACAACCACTCACACACAATTAGGGGGAAGTGAAGTGCAGGTGGTGAGGCCTGTACCCGCCGACAGCCCCAACGCGCTCGGATGTCCTCACACCCCTCAGCCTACAACACTCAACAAACAGGAGAGAAAAAGGAAACAAAATTAACAAACTAGAAAAGCAATTTCTGAAGAAATTGCGCTGTGAATGCAGAAGCTGAAGCAGCTTGCGCTGAACTGCTAATGCAGAATCCTGAATATGCTGAATGACTGAATTTATCTGAAAATGGTTGAATGAATCTTGAAAAAGCTTGCGCTGAGCTGCTGAATGCAAAATAGTGAAGAAGAACTCTTGAACATGAACATGAAATCTTGGATGAAAGGATGAATGGATTGAAATAATGTCCAAAATGAAAATATAGATGGACGAATTAAAGAATCATCTGAATTAAAGGAAATGGATGAATCACAATGAAAGAATATTTTATCCCTCAAAGTTGTGTAGGAACTATCAGAATTCTTCGATGTTTGAGACAGTGTAGTGAGTGTGAGTGTTGTGTGCTTGTGTGTGTATATGGTTAATGTGCTGATGTGTGTGTGTGTGTGTGTGTGTGAGAGAGAGAGAGAGTCTCTGTATGTGTGTGTGTGTGTGTGTGTGTGTGTGTGTGTGCTGGTGTGCTGTGTGTTGGTCAGTGGTGCAGATAAACAATCACTTGAGTATCTTTCTTCATCAGTGTTTTGATCTGTAGGTATAAACAGGTGTGTCAGATCACAGGTCTCCATGGTAACCTGCTCGTTAGGCTGTTTGAAGCTGCAGCTGTTTGATTTAACTGACACACAGTTGATGAGGAGCTGGATTTGAGCCAGGGACAAGGGTGCGAATATCCTGTTTCTGTGCAAAAACCATGAGAGATAGCAAAGAAACATGTTCGTGATGACCTTCCCAAGGCTCAGAAGTATCTATTGATATAAATTTCATGTCTGTGGAGCCACAGGTTTTACCAGAAATGTGAGTTAAAAAAGTGTTACTTTTTCTTTATCTATCAGAAAGTTCCTTGAGATTTAACATTAGAGCAGATGGGAACAGATGATGACTTTCTGTGACAGTTAGTCACCTGCAGGCTTTGTTCTTTGTCCTTTTGGTGTCAAGGGTCATTAATCAGAAGCAGAACAAGATTACCTACGTTTTGAGCCCAAATTTGTGTATGTGGAGTGGAATTTGTGGCTCCTGGGCCTGTTTATCCAAAAAGTTTCCAGGTCATTTCTTTCTTGGTCCACACTCTAAAATTCAAATCCTCACTCTACAGTTTGAACATTCCACCACATACACACCAATGTTAAACTGCTGCAAGGGCTGAAAAACTTCATGACCTTTGAAGGAGTTTTGTGAAGAAACTATAAATGCTAGAAAAGAGCTGAAATATACTGAAGAAAGCCAAATGATGGCTGAACATTTTGCAGGTAGAATGAAGTTTCTGGCTGAAAGTATGACTGAATGAGAAGGGTCTGAATGAGGCTGAAGAATTTGCCGAAATCTTCAGAATCTGAAGCTTTTCCAGTCATTCCAGATGGAAGAAAAATTGTGAAAAAAGTGAAATATCTCAGAAAGTAATAGTGAAACTGACGTGAAAAGTCATAGCGCAGTAGTCCTGAACGAGCCGGTCGTTTTGAAGTTTGAACGGTGAAAATCAGTTGAAATTTGTTGAAGAAGAAGCGAATAAAAAAAGTTGGCGGAAGAAGAAGAATAAACTTTTTTGACATAGAAGAACATAAGCTGTGAATGCCTTGATGCATTCTCAGCAATGATGCTTTACGAAAGGAAAAGCAATCAACCTAACTTAACAGTAAAACAATGAAGAGCCAAAATCAACGCGACCTAAAACAAAGCAAAATAAAACATCTAAACAAAACGAAACTAATGTAAACAAAACAACAAATTAACCCAAACAAAGCAGCAGTGGCAGTCGATCCGGCCCGACCCCAAAGCAGCACCAACCCAGTTTCAGCTCCGCTTACAGGACCAGAATCTGTGACAGAATGCACACATTTAGACCAGGAAGCCACAGGTGTGCTCGCTGCGCGAGTCTTAAGCATGCCTACCTCACGCCTCCGTCCAAACGACAAATAACACCAACAGCCAGGGAAACACAGGGACCAAACAGAGCAGCAGCCTCAAGTCTGGCAACACTGAGCTGCTTATATAGTGAAGAACCTGTGTACGATTTGCGGAAGGAGGTGTGACTGGAGCTACGGGAGCCCAGAGCGGACAAAAAGGCTGCCGGCTACAATAGATCAAACTGTTTGGAGATTTACTTTAGTTAAGTTGCATTTCATTTTTACTCTTCAGTCCAATAGAGATCACTTTCAATCTACAAACTTTCCTTCATTTATGTCTTTTTTCTGCTGTGTTTGATTTTAAAACACAGTCCAGAAAAGTTATTTTCGCTCATGTTTGATCCTCATGAAGCAGTGGTTCAGACCCCTCTCAGTATGAGCTTTATCAAAAAGGAAAGTTTTTAAGTCTGCGTCTAAAAAATAGAGAGGGTGTCCGCCCCCGGACCTCGATTGGTAAGTTATTCCAGAGAAGAGGAGCCTGAAAACTAAAGGCTCGACCTCCCATATTACTTTAGAGACTGCAGGCACGGTGAGCAGGCCTGCATGCTGAGAGCGCAGTGATCCAGGCGGGTAATATGGAACTATGAGCTGTTAAAGATAAGACAGCTCCAATGTCATTAAGAGCTTTATAAGTCAGGAGAAGAATTTTGAATTCTGTTCTAAATTTTACAGGTAAGCAGTGAAGAGAAGCTAACACTGGAGAGATGTGCTCTCTCCTCCTGATTCCTGCCTTGTTAGAGCTCCATTTGGAACAACGACCAGAAATGTGATGAGTAGTTGATGATGTAACAAATGTATTGAGCTTGAAATGTAATTAAAAAATGTACACAACCCAAAATGTAATAACTGGTCAATAATGTAACAGATTCTGAGCTAAAAACAAAGTAACTTTTTGACCAAAATGTAAAAAATTTGTTACAGTTGGAGTCAGTTATCACATTTTGACTTTTACTTCATTCTTTTTTTTTGCATTTCAGGCTCGGCACTTTTGCTTCATTTTTGACTAATTGTTACAATTCAGGTGTCTTTACATATTTTCTAGCACATATTGGGTCGTTGTTAGGTTTCACTTCATAACACCAACTGGTCACTAATATGCCTTCTCGGTGGACTTTTTTATAGATGAATATTTGAACATTTTATATACAGTTCACAACAACTGAGTAAAACATTATTTTGTGTATTTGTATATTTATTCATTTATATGTATCTTTTATCTTTATATAACTACACTCCACTAAAATCATACTATTTTGGGAAATAATTTGGCAGCCTACTTGCAATACCTTCACAGCCCACCAGGTGGCTGCGGCCCACAGGTTGGGAATCACTGTCACGAAGGCTTTCGTACTCGAAAGAGTAAGTGATTGAATGACTAAGGCCCCGCTTACATGATAATGTTTCACAACGTTTCATCCTCAAATGCAGGAAAATCTGTGTCTACACAGAAACGCTGAGGGACTTAAAACGCTGTAATACTCGTCAGGCCTGAAGATGGCGATATAACTGTAGGAGCCATATGCATGACAACAGTATAAGGGCTGAAGAAGAGGTGATCCATATCTTAGCGCCCCCTAGCTGCTTAGCCTAATAGCTTTTCTTATCACTAAAAGTAGAATCAGTGATAAAAACAGAAGTGAGGGGTCATTTACTGCAGAGTGACTGTTCTGTATGTCAGTGGTTCCAAAAAATGTAAGATGTCAAGGCCTCCAACAGTGTTAGCCTGTGGCTGCAGACCCCCTTTGTAAACCAACCATCAGCTTTTGGAGTGTATTTCCTTCCTTTTATTCACTTTTTAATATTTATTACATTTGTTTGGCACAGGAAATTATTAACAAACATGTTTTCAGTGCTGTATATTCATACTGGGGAATAAACTTTTCAACAAACTGTTAACATATAAGAACAGGACAAAAGAAATCAAAGCTCTCTCTCTACATTGTGTGTGTGTGTGTGTGTGTGTGTGTGTGTGTGTGTGTGTGTGTGTGTGTGTGTTCAGGTCTGGGAGTGACAGACAGATAACACTAGTGTGAGGATGAGCCTGGTGGCTCCCCCACAGTTTTATATCCCCTGAGTTTGTCATCATAATCAGCGTCTTCATTTTTCCCTTCCCTCAAATTCTCAGAGCCCCCCTTGTGCCTCCTGGTGGCCCCCGTTTTGAAAACCACTGCTGTATGTAACATCTTCCTCCTGTTTTGGACGCGGCTGTAGAAAAGAGAAGAAGGAAAAACAGAGAGAACGGTCATGAATACAGAGATCAGGAGGCTTTAACTGCAAAACTTTGGAATTTCATTCATGAAAATAAAATCATTCTGGATCTTTCTGTTACAGCATAATGCTCTGGACATGACGCCTTATTGTTCTTAAAAAACTGGGGATGGGTATCGAGAGCTGGCCTCTGTTAAATGGTAAGAAATGGTCCAATCTATTGACATCATTAGCCTTTTTGCTTAATGATTCACTTCTTGATTCTTTACATTACGCCTAAGCAGACGAACGTTACGTCTATTTTTCTGCTCCAGCTAGCTTAGCTGAGCAGATAAATGACAGTTTCCCAAGAAAACTTTTTAACCTTAAGTTTTTCAACAGAGGCTGCAAAACTGTACACAAAGAAATGTGCATTACTTTTTCAAGAGAGATTCAGATTCTATACAATCAACATGTTATACATCTCCTCATGTACAAAAAATGATACAGTAAATGTAGCCCTAGCTTGATGCTAGCTTATATGGGAAATTGTATTGATATGCTAGCGATTAGACCATGTTGAGATAACTTAGATTTTAAAACAGAATTTTAATTTTCATCACAGAAACTTGTCACAATTGCTTTTTGTGAGCTATACACTTAAACTTTTGATCAGCTTATCAAGAGCTTAACCTTTGACAAACAGTTCAGATACCTTTCTGTTAACTTGTCTTGAGTGAGAAACTGTACTGTACGTCACATCCTCTTTAGCCTGTGATGGAGGAACAAAATCAGTGGAGTAAATATAGAAATGACAATCCTGCAGTTAATTTACATGAACGTGTCCTGAACTCATAAATACCTTTTTATATGTAGCTCGTCTCAGGTGAGAAACATCACTGTATGTGACCTCTTCTTCTTCAGCCTATCATGAAAGAGTAAAAGAAGTGGAGAAAAATTACTAATATTTAATCATGCAAGGCGAATATTTCTCAGAGTCTGAAGATTTTACGTATTTAATTTTCTAATACTTCTTTTTTGTAAGAAGAAATAATCTTTGATCGGAGCCTCTGCAGTTGAACATGAAGCTCATTCAAACATTATACAGACGCTGTAAATTAAAGACAAAATCAAGTATCTAACATGAATAATCAGATCAGAGTCTCTTACCAGAGCTGCAGCTGATGACTGAGCTTCAGTTTGCTCTGAAAGAGTAAAAACTCCTGTTACTGACTCTCAGTACAGGACACAATGAGGATATCACACAATGGATTATTATAGGATCATCTATTAAAGTTCATCATGTCCTTACTGTGTCTTCTCCAAAGAATCCAGACGACCATGACCAGTATCAAGATGAGAACCAGTGAACTCACAAGAATCAGAGTCAGCCAGAAACTGGAATTTCTGCAGCGGCAGATTTAAACAAAGCAAATATAAAAGAAAGTTTCTCCAGATATCATAGAAACTTGAGTCAGGGTGAGCATTTTATATTCTCAAATGAACCTTTGACTTACTGTTGTGATTTAGTATGAGGAGATGAAATATTCACATGTTGACTCGTGTTTCTATGACCTGTGGTCTCTACTGTGGGGACTGAAGCAAGATTCACAGGTTGGAGAGAGCTTGGTGAGGTTTTCATGCACGTTGTTGTCTTTGGTGTTGCTGCAGGAATGAAACAAAATAATTAAACACTTTTAAAACTGCTTTATCTCACTTTGAATCAGAATGTTCTGTCCAAACCTCAGCTTACAGACTCTTACATGATGTCTTACAGTTACATGATATAACTCAAGATATACAGTTGTGCCTAAAAGTTTACACACCCTCCAGTAGAATTTTCTGAATTTTTGTGGCCTTTTCTCAGAAAATATGAATGATAACACAAAAACCTTTCTGTCACCCATGGTTAGAGGTTGGGTGAAGACATTTATTAACAAACAACTGTGTTTACTCTTTTTAAATCATAATGACACAGAAACTTCAAAAATGACCCTGTTCATTTTTACACACACACTGATTACAAGCAAATAGATCACAGGTGAGGATGGTTACCTTTAGTAGACATTCAAACACATTTGTGTTCACTTTTGTGCATTTATCAGGACAAAACCACCAGAGTTGTGTAAACTTCTTAACAGGGTCATTTTGAAGTTTTTGTTGTCATTATGATTTAAAAAGAGTGAACTGTTTTTTTTTTCAATAAATGTCTTCACCCAACCTCTAACCATGAGTGATAGAAAGGATTTTGTGTTATCATTCATATTTTCTGAGAAAAGGCCAAAAAATCAGAAATTCTGCAGGAGGTGTGTGAACTTTTTGGCACAACTGTAAGTCCAAGAGTCCAGTGTTCACTGAACACTGTCAATTCGTAAAATATAAACTCCAAATTAAGAGTTACATGTAAACACTTTGAGAATACAAATATACTCCATTTCTTGTACTTTTGGACACTCTTTCAGTGCTTCCCAACACCTGCAGCTAGGGGAAAAAACAATGCACTTACATTCAGTGGCAAGCTGCAAACTGTAGCACTCTGCAGAACTGATTATTTAATATTTAAAGATTAAGTGTGGACTGACCTTCACAGTCTACACCATGAAGCGCAGACAGTCAGTCTAGACCACAGCATACAGCCTGTCTGCACCACCAAATATAACCAGCAAGTATTTGCCCCAAAGTTGAGACAGCTAGCATCACCTGTGTAATTGACCTATGTACAGCAGGCTTTCATGTCTACTGTGTGCCCTCCTCTCTCATGGTTACAAGGTTCAATGAGGGATTAAGTTCAGTTCAATTATATCTACTCATTTTTTCAAGCTTTCTACACATTGTCAACACATAAAGAGGTGTGTTCCTTTTGGAAGTTGCATGGTTTTAAAAAATCACTAGAAAAACAAAACTAGAGATTTTGCTGTGGAGGAGTGGTGATATGAGGCTTGATTCAACCAATGAGAAGGTGCAGCGACCTGATGACCAATCAAAACCTAAACTCACATGTGGCTGGTAAAGTTTCCATCAGCAGTTGGTCTCTCGGGGAGTCCTTCATCCCAAAATGAACACTTCAAAAACTCTACACCTGCATTGTACTTTAAGACAACACCAGAGAGAGTTTCTGCTGCAGCCTGAGAAGTGAACTTAGAGCCCATTTGACACCAAAGTGTTTAAAAATTTTACTCTGGTCATCAGAACTTTGGGATTTTAACACTTTGGCATTTGGTGTGTGACAATTCCAGGCCATATATGTCTGAAGTGTGTCAACCGTTCCTCTGTTATGAAGGTATCGATGCTATGGATTAGCCTAGTGATCCCTCAGATAAACATCCCCCACCTCATCAGAATCATGTCCAGGCATTTAAGGGAGGTCAAACAGGCTCATGAAGGCCACACACACTACTGAGCCTCATTCTGACTTGTCTCAACATTTTTTTGCCGACATTGGATCAGCCTGCAATGTGATTTTCTACTTTTATTTTGAGTATGGTTCTGAATCCAGAACTCCATGGGATAATAATTTTGATTTTACACTGATCATTTATGAGTTATTTGGTTCTCAACACAATCTACTATAAATTAATTAAAGACTTTCAATTTAAATATTTCATTAAGTGAGATCCAAGGTGATTTTTGAGTGTTCCCTTTATTTTTTGAGCAGTTTTATTATTATTATTATTTTTTTTTTTTTTTTTTTTTTTTTTTTTTTTTTTTTTTTTTTTTTTTTTTATTATTACTATTATTATTATTTATAAGAACTTTTATTGCAGGTCTGATGGAGCTGAATAGAAATAAAAAAAAAAATCAGTCATGGCTGCAAACTGAGCAGCTGATCCTTTAGTAACATTGTTCTCTTCTTCACAGGTTTGTTTCTGGTTGTTTGTTACTCACTCGTGCTCGGTCTCTCCTTAACAGTGATGTGCACCGGCATCATGTGTTCTCCTCTGGATAAGAAATACCAGCCGCTGCTCTCAGTCTTCAGTCCACTCAGAGTCACTCTGATAGTTTTGGTGATCCACACTGAAGTGATGGTCACTGATAATCCTCTCCATTCTTTGGTAGATGACTCTCTTACACAGAATCTTCTAATCGTGCACCACTTAATGGATCCTTTGTTGGGTGTGTTGTGTCTGAAGTGAATAGTCAAACTTTCTCCTGTGAACCCTGTTACCTCCTGATGATCCACAGAGAGCAGGGCCTGATCTGAAGGAAAAACAAATGAAGTTTATTTTAAAGTTGAGGCCTGAAATCTATCAGTCCTGTCTGAGAGAACAGCTGTTTGTTCACTTACATCTCAGGAATAAATGACTCCAACAATTACACCCCAGATATAGAGACAGACACTTGTTGTGATATAAACATACTCTGAAAAGTTTCTCATTTTCAATGTTTTTTCTGAATACTCCCATTTAAAAAAGATATGAATGATATTAATAATGATACAGATGTTTAAACATGAATATAAGGGTTTCTTAGTGACTGAAATGTGCAGAAACTCTGTAATCATTAAAGTACCAATGAGTAACTTTGATTTTATCCACCAGACTCCAGTGAAGCTATCTTCTTTTCTATTTCCTTTGACTGTTTGAGGAAGTTTTAGTCTTTAATGAGTGAGACATTCTTCGGGTTAATAAAAAGACTTTCTCTTTGAAGTTTCTTACCTTTGGTAACTGAAAGCTTGAAAAAAGTCCCGATATCGCTTCCGTCATTTATCTCCACAGCGCACCAGTAATAATGAGTTCCAACAGTTTTTGCATCGATCGTCACAGTGAAGATGTTTTCCTGTTTGTTATCAGAGATTGAAAACGCTCCTAAACGGCTTGTTGTTTTACTTTTAACTTTGTAGGAGCAGGAATTCCAGTAGTATCCTCCACACAAGTACTTCACATGGTTTTTGTATTTGGGCTCATAGGAACATGGGACAGAGATGGAGCCTCCAACCTTTACAGAATATTTACTGGCTGTAGTTCCACTCTGAAGTGCTGCAATGA
This sequence comes from Thalassoma bifasciatum, assembly GCA_008086565.1. Classification (NCBI taxonomy): domain Eukaryota; kingdom Metazoa; phylum Chordata; class Actinopteri; order Labriformes; family Labridae; genus Thalassoma; species Thalassoma bifasciatum. The sequence continues at coordinate 10,310 of RPOG01006662.1, forward strand.
AACCCAGGAAAATGTTCAACCACTGACATTCAAAGAGATGAAGTCAAAATGATCCAAAGAAGAGAAAAGAGAGAGAGAAAGCAGCTCCTGACTGACCTGAGAGTCCAGAGAGGATGAGAAGAGCGCTGAGATGAGCAGCCATGTTGGTGAGTGAGCAGAGTGAGAGTGAACAGAGGATCATCACTCTGTGACAAAGAGACTTCTACTTCTACTTCCTCATGTCACCTCCTTCTGACGACGTTTAGACTGAGAGGATGTACCAAGTTTAACACCTCTGTGGCACAAGATGAAACGTGTGAAAATGTTCTTCACAGGTTGATGCTGGTTGCACTTTTGGTGTTAAACTTTTTGTCACTTCACAGAAAACTGTGCCTCTGATTAGACGTGGTTGCAGTCTTAATATCTTCTATGCTGCTGAGTTAGAAAATAAAAAAAATCACCCTTGTTCAGTGTGTTAACAAAATAAACGATAAAGACAGGAGACAGCTTTTGTACCAGGCTGCAAACATGTTTGTTTCTACTCTGAAAACAGCTTTTTTTTGTTTGTTTGTTTGGTGTGTATGTGACCTCTAGTACTTCTGGAGCCAACCTCAAGCAGACACTCGATGAAACAACAGATTTTAGCTTCAGCATTGTCTCATATTTTCAGACCGGAGGTTTCCACTGAAGTAAAACTTGTTTTCCTGACAGTGACAGTGAAATATGAGAATGTTCTTACAAATTAATTCATAACTGCTTACATTTCTAGTTTATATGAGCTGTGACTTTTCTATTTAGTAGAGATAGATAGATAGATAGATAGATAGATAGATAGATAGATAGATAGTACTTTTATTGATCCCTTTAGGTGTGTCCATCAGGGAAATTGACGTCTCCATCACAATTCACAACACTTAACAAATACACAATAGGCATTCAAAAGAGTCAACACCGTTAAAAATATAAAAAATATACACTATCGGTCAAAAGTTTTAGAACACCCCAATTTTTCCAGTTATTTATTGCAATTCAAGTCACTCAAGTCCAATCAGTAGCTTGAAATGATACAACGGTAAGTGGTGAACTACCAGAGGGTAAAATAAAAAGTAAGGTTACCCAAAACTGAAAAACAGTACATTTCAGAACAATAACACAAAATGGGTTAACAATTGATAGCTGTCCTGCAGCAACGGAGGGTGACCAAGCCTTAAAAAGCTGCTGCTACTAATTCCTACAGGTGTTCCAGGTTTGCTTGATTACTAACAAGCCCCTCTGTCAGCATAAAAGCAGAGTTTGAACACACTGTGGTACCATACCCTCGTGAGCATCAGTTAAACAGTATTGTACTGCAGAAAGTAGTGTGTTGCTACAGAAATGGCAAGAAAAAGGCAATTAACAGTGGAAGAGAGACAGACCATCATAACAGAAAAATGTAGGTCTTTCCTACAGAGAAACTGCAAAGAAAGTCAAGGTGTCAGTGAGTACAGTTTCCTTCACCATCAAAAGGAAGTCAGAAACTGGGGCAAACTTTGACAGGAAGAGGTCTGGCAGACCCAAAGCCACAACTGAACCAGACGACAAGTTTCTGAGAGTCAACAGTTTGCGTGATAGGCGGCTCACAGGACAACAGCTTCAAGCACAGCTTAATAGTGGTCGTAGTAAGAAAGTCTCTGTTTCAACTGTGAAGAGAAGACTTGGAGCTGCGGGTTCGACTGGACCAGTTGCAACAAGAAAACCATTGCTAAGACGTCAGAATAAGACAAAGAGGCTTGCCTGGGCCAAGAAACACTGCCATTGGACGACTGAAGACTGGAAAAAGGTATCATGGACTGATGAATCCAAATGTGAAATCTTGGGTTCATCAGGATCTTTGTACGGCGTAGAGTAGGTGAAAGGATGCTTCCACAGTGTGTGGCTTCAACTGTCAAACATGGAGGAGGAAGTGTGATGGTCTGGGCTTGTTTTGCTGGATCCAGGGTTGGTGACTTGTTCAGAGTGAGAGGCACCCTGAACCAAAACGTCTACCACAGCATCCTGCAGCACCATGCAATACCCTCTGGTATGAGTCTAGTTGGTCAGGGGTTCATCTTACAGCAAGATAATGACCCAAAACAGAAGTCCAAGCTCTGCCAGAACTATCTTGTGAAAAAAGAACAAGCTGGTAAAGTTGAAAACATGGAGTGGCCAGCACAGTCTCCAGACTTAAACCCCATTGAGCTGGTTTGGGATGAAATGGACAGAAGAGTGAAAGCAAAGCAACCCACAAGTGCCACACATTTATGGGAACTTCTGCAACAGACATGGGAAGAACTTTCTGAAGAATATTTGATTTCTATTGTAGAAAGAAGCCACGTGTGTGTTCAGCTGTTATATCTGCCAAAGGTGGCTACTTTGATGAGTCAACAGTTTAGAATACATTTTGGTCTATAAATTGATTCCATAATTTTTTTTTCGACTCCAATTGCTTATTTGTACTATGCTTTGACGTCTGAGTGCAATGAGACATTAAACGGCATCATTTTCAGTAAAAACACTGGAAAAATTGGGGTGTTCTAAAGCTTTTGACTGGTAGTGTATAAAAAGGAAATGAAGTTAAACATAAATAGAGCTTTAAGATGTATTCAAGTAAGTAACAAGTAACAATACTCTACATTTCTGCAGGGCAGTGGTGTGTTTGCATAAAGGGCCCCTCAGCACGGCCCCAGCAGAGGAGTGAATCTGTCTGAATTTGTGTTTGAGAAGCTGCTGTGACAATAAGGAATACACACATTACACACACGTTTATATGACAGCTATGCCACAACTCATCCATGTAGACTTCATGGCAAATACTGTGTTAACATTTTTATATGTTCATAAATACTTGTTCTCAGAGTTGCAGGGACGATGTGGAGGCTAAGTGTTAAAGTTTGTGTGAACTTTGTGTGTGGGCAAAGTGTGAAAGCACAAAAGGAAGTTTACACCCAAACTTTCACAACAAAGTCAGCTGCCACAAACCACCATAGACATGAGAACTGTTTCTCAAAGAGCAGGAGGACCACTGCTGCTTTGAGGGGGGCTGCTCTACTCTGCTCTGTTTGTGGAAAACGTGTCCAGTTGGGTGTTGTTGGGGCCATTGCTCCTGGCTGTAATACACCAGCCCCCACACATCCTCATTAAAGGACTTGAACCTTAGGCACAACTCTTATCTGAATTTAATGGCTACCTTTTAAAACTGTGATTGTTTGTGTTGGTTTGGTCTCTGCACCTTATTTCTTTATGTGGTTATTTTTGGTTGTAGTGGTTTGAGGGCTGCCATTGTTTCATGTTCTAATTGTGTTTCTTTCCTCTTTTGTTGACAGGTGCTGAGGACCCAGAGCAGCTGCAGTCCCCTGGTGGTGGTCCCTTTTTTCACTTTTATGTTTGCTGTGTCACGGGTGCAGCGCCCGTCCTGTGGAGCCTGGTGAGTGGGGAGCCGTAGGAGGGCTAGCAACTGGATAAAGAGAGAGAAATCAGCATCCCGTTCCAGGACCGGAAAGTGCAGCCCAAGGCAGACAACAATCACCCACCTGAAAGAACGAGGTGCCACACACCAGGAGGTCCTCTAGGGAAGCAGCCCGTCCACCCAGACACAGCAGCCAGCTCCGGCCGCACTGCGAAGAGTCAGTATATTGTCACCCCTGCGCCCAGAGCGCACAACACAATTTATCATAATGGCACGGGAGCACATTACCCCAAACAGCAGATCAAGACACCCACGAGGATGGCGAAGTTAAGTCAACGGAGGAGAACCACCGATCCACGACACCTGCAGCACCAGTATTCCCTAACACAGAGGAGCAGGTGAAAAGAGGGGGCGCAATCAAGCGCACCTGTACTTATAGGTGCGCTCTGCGCTCTCCATGGTGCTAACCCGGCACAGTGCTCACAGTGGCCGGGCGGTAAAATGACTCCCGGTCACATATCTATCTATCTATCTATCTATCTATCTATCTATCTATCTATCTATCTATCTCAACTAAATAGAAAAATGTCACAGCTCATATAAACTAGAAATGTAAGCAGTTATGAATTAATTTGTAAGAACATTCTCATATTTCACGGTCACTGTCAGGAAAACAAGTTTTTCTTCAGTGGAAACCTCCGGTCTGAAAATATGAGACAATGCTGAAGCTAAAATCTGTTGTTTCATTGAGTGTCTGCTTGAGGTTGGCTCCAGAAGTACTAGAGGTCACATACACACCAAACAAACAAACAAAAAAAAGCTGTTTTCAGAGTAGAAATAAACATGTTTGCAGCCTGGTACAAAAGCTGTCTCCTGTCTTGATCGTTCATTTTGTTAAACCACTGAACAGGGGTGATTTTTTTATTTTCTAACTTGGCAGCATAGAAGATATTAAGATTACAACCACGTCTAATCAGAGGCACAGTTTTCTGTGAAGTGACAAAAAGTTTGACACCAAAAGTGCAACCAGCATCAACCTGTGAAGAACATTTTCACACGTTTCATCTCGTGCCACAGAGGTGTTGAACTTGGTACATCCTCTCAGTCTAAACGTCGTCAGAAGGAGGTGACATGAGGAAGTAGAAGTAGAAGTCTCCTTGTCACAGAGTGATGATCCTCTGTTCACTCTCACTCTGCTCACTCACCAACATGGCTGCTCATCTCAGCGCTCTTCTCATCCTCTCTGGACTCTCAGGTCAGTCAGGAGCTGCTTTCTCTCTCTCTTTTCTCTTCTTTGGATCATTTTGACTTCATCTCTTTGAATGTCAGTGGTTGAACATTTTCCTGGGTTTCATTGCAGCACTTCAGAGTGGAACTACAGCCAGTAAAGTGTCTGTAAAGGTTGGAGGCTCCATCTCTGTCCCATGTTCCTATGAGCCCGAGTACAAAGACCATGTGAAGTACTTGTGTGGAGGATACGACTGGAATTCCTGCATCTACAAAGTTAGAAGTAAAACAACAAGCCGTTCAGGAGCGTATTCAATCTCTGATAACAAACAGGAAAACATCTTCACTGTGACGATCGAGGCAAAAACTGTTGGAACTCATCGTTACTGGTTTGGTGTGGAGATAAAAAACAGGAACCATATCAAGATTTTTTTTGAGCTTTCAGTTACCAAAGGTAAGAAACTTTAAAGAGAAAGTCTTTTTATTAACTTGAAGAATGTCTCACTTATTTAAGACTCTGAAACTTCCTCAAACAGTCAAAGGAAATAGAAAAGAAGATAGCTTCACTGGAGTCTGATGAATAAAATCAAAGTTACCCATTTGTACTTTAATGATTACAGAGTCCTCTCAGTGTCATGACCTGGCTCAAAAGCTATGAAAAATTATGGGAAGGACACAATGTACACTGCAAAAAGGATGCTTATTTACCGTCTAAAAATTAACAAATGCGAAGATGAGGTGTGTAAGTCAGTCTTATCAGTCGTGTGAATGTGGATGTGTGTGAAAGTGAAGTGTGGGATGTTGTTTAGCAAAACCAAGTAAAACAAAGGTGCATGTGGTGAGATGAGCAAATCCAATGAGAGAGAGAGCGAAGGTTAGCAGGGCTGGGACTTTTAAGCCCTGCAGGATCAGACACAGGTGCTGTGATCAAGCTCCACTCAGGTTAGAAACTGCTAAACAAGAGATGACTGCACATTTCAGTCACTAAGACACCCTGATATTCATGTTTAAACATCTGTATCATTATTTATATCATTCATGTCTTTTTTTAATCAGAGTATTTAGAGAAAAAAGAAGATGAGAAACTTTTTCAGAAAATGTTTATATCACAACAAGTGTCTGTCTCTATATCTAGGGTGTAATTGTTGGAGTCATTTATTCCTGAGATGTAAGTGAACAAACAGCTGTTCTCTCAGACAGGACTGATAGATTTCAGGCCTCAACTTTAAGATAAACTTCATTTGTTTTTCTTCAGATCAGGCCCTGCTCTCTGTGGATCATCAGGAGGTAACAGGGTTCACAGGAGAAAGTTTGACCATTCACTTCAGACACAACACACCCAACGAAGGACTCATGTTCTGGTGCAGGCTGGGAATATTCTGTGTAAGGGGGTCATCTACCAAAGAATGGAGAGGATTATCAGTGACCATCACTTCAGTGTCTGACACCAAAACTATCAGAGTGACTCTGAGTGGACTGAAGACTGAGAGCAGTGGCTGGTATTTCTTATCCAGAGGAGGACACATGATGCCGGTGCACATCACTGTTAAAGAGAGACCGAGCACGAGTGAGTAACAAACAACCAGAAACAAACCTGTGAAGAAGAGAACAATGTTACTAAAGAACAGCTGTCTTTCATTAATTTATAGTAGAGTGAGTTGAGAACAAAATGAACAGGGTCAATTTTGAAGTTTCTGTTGTTGTTATGATTTAAAAGGAGTAAACACAGTTGTTTGTTAATAAATGTCTTCACTCAACCTCTAACTATAAGTGACAGAAAGGTTTTTGTGTTATCATTCACATTTTCTGAGAAAAGGCAAAAAAAAAAAAAATCAGAAAATTCTACTGGAGGGTGTGTAAACTTTTAGGCACAACTGTATATCTTGAGTTATATCATGTAACTGTAAGACATCATGTAAGAGTCTTTAAACACAGCTGAGGTTTGTACAGAACATTTTGACTACAAGTGAGATAAAACAGTTTTAAAAATGTTTAATTCGTTCATTTCATTCCTGCAGCAACACCAAAGACAACAACGTGCATGAAAACCTCACCAGGCTCTCTACATCCTGTGAGTCTTACTTCAGTCCCCACAGTAGAGACCACAGTAGAGACCACAGTAGAGACCACAGTAGAGACCACAGTAGAGACCACAGCAGAGACCACAGTAGAGACCACAGGTCAAAGAAACACGAGTCAACATGTGAATATTTCATCTCCTCATACTCAATCACAACAGTAAGTCAGAGAAGATGAAGTTCTCCCCTTGACTCAAGTTTCTATGACATCTGGAGAAACTTTCTTTTATATCTGCTTTCTTTGAATCAGCTGCTGCAGAAATTCCAGTTTCTGGCTGACTCTGATTCTTGTGAGTTCACTGGTTCTCAACTTGATACTGGTCATGGTCGTCTGGATTCTTTGGAGAAGACACAGTAAGGACATGATGAACTTTAATAGATGATCCTATAATAATCCATTGTGTGATATCCTCATTGTGTCCTGTACTGAGAGTCAGTAACAGGAGTTTTTACTCTTTCAGAGCAAACTAAAGCTCAGTCATCAGCTGCAGCTCTGGTAAGAGACCCTGATCTGATTATTCATGTTAGATACTTGAGTATGTTTTTAATTTTCAGCGTCTGTGTAATGTTTGAATGAGCTTCATGTTAAACTGCAGAGGCTCCCATTAAAAATTGTCTCTTCTCACTCAAAAGAAGTATTTGAAAATTAACCCTGTGGTGCATAGTGGTCACTTCAGTAACATCTATTTAAAACTCAATTACTCCTCAATTCAATAGTTCATGTGGTGGAAACTCATATTAGCCTGTGTCAGGATATTTTTATTCTTCTTAGGGCCTGAAAAAATGTTTTCAAATTTTTTTCCAAATATATGTATATTTTTTAAAAAGTTATAGACAGACATTTGAGGGTAAAACAGCGTAGTAACTATAAAGTATTCAGTGTTAAAATGGATGAAAGAGAGTTAAAATGTTTTGCAAAGCATTAAAAAAAGATTATTCATGAAATTTCCCAAAAAAAAGAAAAGAGGTCAAACAAAAAATAAGTCACATTTACATTAAGTTCACACTGCTTTAAGTTGAATGCTCAGTTACAAATATTTGGAAAAAAAGAAAAATGGAAAACTTTTTTCATTCCTCAAGACAAATAAAAACACTCAAGAGAAAAATCCTGACATTGACTTTCATAATTCATGCACCAGAGGGTTAAATACTTAAAATCTTCAAACTCTAAGAAAAATTAGCCTTACATGATAAGATACTTCAAAAATGTTCCACTTCTTTTGCTCTTTCATGATAGGCTGAAGAAGAAGAGGTCACATACAGTGATGTTTCTCACCTCAGACGAGTTATATATAAAAAGGTATTTATCAGATCAGGAGATGTTCTTGTAAAGTAACACATTTATGTGTGAATAAACTCGGCTCTGGGTTGAATTCACACTGTGGTCAATTGCTGGTGTTAAACTTGTTTTGTCTTTAACAACTTTACAGAAAGACAGAGACGAAGCTTTTATTTCAGTGTTTTACTGAAGAACAGCAGGTTAAAAGGATGAGCAACAACTTATATCAGTGCACCAAAGTATTCAACTCTGAAGTACGCTGTAAGGCACAAAGGGATGCTACATCTTAGATCAATTTTCTATACACTACAAAACTCTTTAATGATTTGATTGATTACTTCTTTGTTCATTACTTCCTTGTTTTGACTGTTGAGTTTAATGTCATCAGTGTTAGAGTCTAAATCTAAATTATTTCCATAAATCTCATACACAGAGCTCCTTCTTCCTGAGAACTGAAGTCTTTCAGGTTTCTCTATCTGTAACTGATACAGACAAATGTAAAAGTTGGGATTTAAAAATGCAGTATTTTTAATCCACCAGTTTTTCTTCTTCATCACAGGCTGAAGAGGATGTGACGTACAGTACAGTTTTTCACTCAAGACAAGCTAACAGAAAGGTATCCAAACAGTACAATTTTTTCATGACCACATTTATTCCTGGAAGAGGATGTTCCCCACCATCCTTTGAGTTTTTGATAAAGCGTTGGACAGTTTTTAACCCAGTTTTAGTCGTTTCTACATCAATTTCCTTGGATGTTTTCCCTGCTTGATACCAATGATTTGACCCTTCTTAAACAGACTAACATCTTTTCTACAACAACAGGATGTGCTTTTCTCTATGGTTGTTTAAAAAAATAAGTACAAGCCTTTTCTGACAGTGCCTACTGTACAAGCCTGTGGGGGCAGTGCTATGATCTGGGGTTGCTGCAGTTGCTCAGGTTCAGCAACATCATGTTTCCAAAGAATGAGGTCAGCTGACTACCTGAATATACTGAATGACCAGGTTATTCCATCAATGGATTTTTTTCTTCCCTGATGACACGAGCATATTCCAAGATGACAATGCCAGGATTCATGGGGCAAAAATAATGAAAGAGTGGTTCAGGGAGCATGAGACATCTGCTTCACACATGGATTGGCCTCCACAGAGTCCAGACCTTAACCCCATTGAGAATCTTTGGATGTTCTGGAGAAAACTTTGTGCAGTGGTCAGACTCTCCCATCATCAAAAAAAGATCTTGGTGAAACATTAATGCAACACTGGATGGAAATGAATCTTATGACATGAAGCTTATTGAAAGAAACCAAAGCCAAAGTCAGTCCAACAAATATTACAGTGTGGGACCTTTTTCTTTTTGGTGCCAACTTATTTTTTGGCCAGGCACTTTATAATTTTATATTTTGTATCTATTTCATTATTGTTCACTCATTCATTTTTTTTTTCTGTTCAGTAGGAAATTAGCAATGAAGCTAGCAGGTTAGGGTGGAGTTTGCACTTTGTGCCCTGTGGCTGGTGTTATAACTCTTCGATGATATAGCTGATTATGATATTTTTTGTAAAATGTAAATGTTTGTTTCCTATTCATCCATTTTCCTAACCACTTATCCTGTTCAGGGTCGTGGATGGCCGGAGCCTATCCCAGCTGTCATTGGGCGAGAGGCGATGTTTGGTTTCATCTCAGTAAATCTACATGTCTGATTTTTAACAGCTTTGTTGAGATTTCAGAATGTGAATCTGGATAATCCAACCCGTTTGTCATACTAAATTCCTTATTTCTCAAAAACAGCATTTAAATGAATGAATTGAAAATGTTGTACTCAGCTGCAGGATTATAATTTCTATATTTATTCCTCTAATTTTGTTCCTCCATCACAGGCTGAAGAGGATGTGACGTACAGTACAGTTTCTCACTCAAGACAAGTTAACAGAAAGGTATCTGAACTGTTTGTCAAAGGTTAAGCTCTTGATAAGCTGATCAAAAGTTTAAGTGTATAGCTCACAAAAAGTAATTGTGACAAGTTTCTGTGATGAAAATTAAAATTCTGTTTTAAAATCTAAGTTATCTCAACATGGTCTAATCGCTAGCATATCAATACAATTCCCCATATAAGCTAGCATCAAGCTAGGGCTACATTTACTGTATCATTTTTTGTACATGAGGAGATGTATAACATGTTGATTGTATAGAATCTGAATCTCTCTTGAAAAAGTAATGCACATTTCTTTGTGTACAGTTTTGCAGCCTCTCTTGTAAAACTTTAGGTTAAAAAGTTTTCTTGGGAAACTGTCATTTATCTGCTCAGCTAAGCTAGCTGGAGCAGAAAAATAGACGTAACGTTCGTCTGCTTAGGCGTAATGTAAAGAATCAAGAAGTGAATCATTAAGCAAAAAGGCTAATGATGTCAATAGATTGGACCATTTCTTACCATTTAACAGAGGCCAGTTCTCGATACCCATCCCCAGTTTTTTAAGAACAATAAGGCGTCATGTCCAGAGCATTATGCTGTAACAGGAAGATCCAGAATGATTTTATTTTCATGAATGAAATTCCAAAGTTTTGCAGTTAAAGCCTCCTGATCTCTGTATTCATGACCGTTCTCTCTGTTTTTCCTTCTTCTCTTTTCTACAGCCGCGTCCAAAACAGGAGGAAGATGTTACATACAGCAGTGGTTTTCAAAAGGGGGGCCACCAGGAGGCACAAGGGGGGCTCTGAGAATTTGAGGGAAGGGAAAAATGAAGACGCTGATTATGATGACAAACTCAGGGGATATAAAACTGTGGGGGAGCCACCAGGCTCATCCTCACACTAGTGTTATCTGTCTGTCACTCCCAGACCTGAACACACACACACACACACACACACACACACACACACGCACACACAAACACACGATGTAGAGAGAGAGCTTTGATTTCTTTTGTCCTGTTCTTATATGTTAACAGTTTGTTGAAAAGTTTATTACCTAGTATGAATATACAGCACTGAAAACATGTTTGTTAATAATTTCCTGTGCCAAACAAATGTAATAAATATTAAAAAGTGAATAAAAGTAAGGAAATACACTCCAAAAGTTGATGGTTGGTTTCTAAAGGGGGTCTGCAGCCACAGGCTAACACTGTTGGAGGCCTTGACATCGTACATTTTTTGGAACCACTGACATACAGGACAGTCACTCTGCAGTAAATGACCCCTCGCTTCTGTTTTTATCACTGATTCTACTTGTAGTGATAAGAAAAGCTATTAGGCTAAGCAGCTAGGGGGCGCTAAGATATGGCTCACCTCTTCTTCAGCCCATATACTGTTGTCATGCATATGGCTCCTACAGTTATATCGCCATCTTCAGGCCTGACGAGTATTACAGCGTTTTAAGTCCCTCAGCGTTTCTGTGTGGACACAGATTTTCCTGCATTTGAGGATGTGACGTTGTGGAACATTATAGTGTAAACGGGGCCTTAGTCATTAAATCACTTACTCTCTCGAGTACGAAAGCCTTTGTGACAGTGATGCCCAACCTGTGGGCCACGGCCACCTGGTGGGCTGTGAAGGTATTGCAAGTAGGTGTTGTGTATTTTTGGATTAAAATCCCTACTCTAGCCCCTTAGGGAAGAGTTTGAGTTAAATCCCAAAGTCAGATTCTATATTTCTCCAATTGGTGTTAGTCCTTTCAGAAATTTGCACTAAGTGTTGGTTTCCCCTAAAAAGTTACAGTCCAGATCAGACTATATGTTGAATCCCCAGAAAAAGTTTAAGTCCAAAGAGAGGCAAAAGTCCAGCAGGTTAAATCCACAAGGTACTTTACTCTAGAGAACAAAGGAGCTGAAATCTGCAGAGTCCAACTAAAATATCAAGATGTGCTGTGTATTATATACATTTCTGAAGTGGGTGTATCAAAATCAAAGGTTAATACCTTAAAACTTTTATTGGTCGTCAGGGGACAATCTTTCCCTTTTTTTAAACCCCCAGGTGATTTAATTGGCTGTTGTCTTGGGGGACAATTCTTATTTGTTGTTTACATATATGGGCTGTCCGCTGGGCTGTCTCAGAAGTCACGTTTTTCTACAGGTGCAAGATAACAAAACCTTTTAAAGCAGAAGACAAAGAAATGTACATGAAATATAGCTTTTTCACTCAGATGAGGACTCTCGGGCAGCCGTGTGGGAGTATTTCAAAGAGAAGCAGGC
>RPOG01006663.1:0-22478 GCA_008086565.1 Thalassoma bifasciatum
AGAGTTTCTGGGCAACAGAAGAATCATTTCCACCTTCTGTTCCTCCTAAACGGTGCGACAAACTGAGCTCCAGTCTCTGAGTGTTCAGTTGGGATTTTCTCCTCTCAAGTAATCCTCGAGATGGAGCATCATCTTCATCCTGCTGCTGACTGATATGCTACATGCACGCAAACATGTCACCCACACACACACACACACACATACACAGACACATGCTCACACTGCTTCATTTATCTCCTCTGAGACCAATTATCCATCTACTCAATAACTGGAACTGCCACAGCTGTCAGTGCCAGCCATGCCACGCTGCACACACACACATGCACGCACGCACACATGCACGGTATTTTTGTATCTGTGTGAGGCCGATTTATTTTCAGCCTTCATTACATGGAGAAGTCAGACTTGTATGAAGAAGGAAGAGTTCTGCTTTGAACATGGTGTGCAGCTTTTTGGCTCCATGATCCAGCACTGAATCAGAATCCACCTGAGACAAAAAACTGAACATGAGGATACTTTTCAAGTTGTCATAGTTTTTTATTCTGTGGATTAAAAAAAAAAGAATCACACAAACAACAACAATAACAACAAAAAAAAGAAACAAACAAATGATAATAAAGAGACGCTTAAGTCTCCCTTGTCTGATTTTCTGCCATATGTGCCAGGAGTCCTCAGAGGTCAGCCAGCTCATTAAATTGACTTTAAAATTCCTCTTTAAATGTCACCAAACTAAGGTAGCTTTGCAAAAGTTTAAAACAGTGGTAGCTGGCCAATAGAAGGCGCTAGGCTGCCACCCCACCACCGACAACATTATATTCAATCAATCAATCTTTATTCATATAGCGCTAAATCATAAGAAACGTTATCTCAAGACACTTTACAAAACATTAGCAGGTTGATACCTGTTAATGTTAGAGTATTTAGTTATTTTATGAACAGAGACCCAACATCAAGACAGGATAAGGAATCTTATCTCATCTTGATCCACCATTAGTGAAGCACTTTGCAGCAGCTTTTAGCAAAGTTACAGTGGAGAGGAAAAACTTCCCTTTAACGGGCAGAAACCTCGGACAGAACCAGACTCATGTTAGAAAGACATCTGCCTCGACTGTGTTGGGGAGAGAGAGAGAGAGAGAGAGAGAGAGAGAGAGAGAGAGAGAGAGACAGGAGAAAAATTGGAGAACTGTCCAAGCCACAGCAGCAGGAGTCAGGTCGTCCCACATCAGCTGGTAGATCCACAATCTTGAATTATGTATAATGTATTATGTATATGTATAATCTTGAATTATACACATAAACCTTAAAAATGAAATAACAAGATAAAAGTCTGTATTATATACTGTATTCATGTAAGTTTATGTCAAGATGAGTGGGATCAATATTATATAATTAAAGGTGAGTTAAGTTGTTTTGTTTATCTGTGATTGATGACATGTTTCTGCCCTGAGCGCAAAAGTTTTTCGACATAGACTCATTAAAAGTTGTACATGCGCAGCTCCTCTTCAATTCAAGAGATAGGAGCATGAGTAGTTGCACCTTACCTGCACCCAGAGCTGAAGGTAGCTGGATTTACACATCACCACCCTCCCTCCATGGATCCGTCGTCACAGCCATTTGTCATAAAGTGAGGCTGATTAACAGGTCGAGCCATGGGAGTTAGGAGATGATCAGACAGAGATGTGAAATAGAGACAGGGAAATGAACAAATCAGTCAAATCACTTACATTACACCTTCTGAGAGGAGAACATAGAGAGAAACTTCAGATGAAAGAGCTTGGACCTGATCGGCCAGTTTTTATTTATATAAATACACCAGTGTGATACCTTAATACATGTTTGCTTGCTCTTTGGTATAAGTCTATTCTGGTGTTTTAGAAAATTCCACAGCCGCAACTGGTTTGAAATGTTTGGACTTCTCAGAAAGCAGCATGAATCTGTGTGTAAAATCTTAGACACTGCACTGTAAAACCTAACAGCTCTCTTGACTCAAAGTTAAGAGTTATCATCACTGCAGTTCTTACTAGTTTTTCTTAAGAAACAGTGTCTTAAATAATGAGGAAAGTCATTTTACCATTGTTCGGAGTGAAACCTTCTTTAATTAATTGAGAAGCTACATAGGCTGGAGCTGCAAATTTCCCATTTCACACTAAAGTCTATCAGGTGGCAGTGTTACATGGGAAAGTAGATTCAACAGGAAGAAGAGGACACAGTAATTCTCGTGAGCGTGCAGAGTGAACCAACCTCATCTTTACCCGCGCCATTAAGTGCAATGACAGATTTCAACATTGACTTTTCCATTTGAATGTCTCACTTATGCCTGTTACCTGAGTTTGCCAAGCATTAGCATAAGATTTACTAACCGATGAGTCATACAGAAGGCTGCAGTAGTGCAGTCCATGGGGACTTTACTTGGTGATAAGAGGGTGGCAGGTCCAAGTCCCCCTGTGGATGAAGACTGAGAACTGAGTCATAGTTGGCATAGATGCATTGTCACAACCCCAGCTGTTAAGTCAAAAGTACATGTAACAGAATTTAATTTTAGTTAACTGAACTACGAGTAGACTACAATGAGAAAATTTAAAGTTTGTTCAACTCACATAAATATATCACTGTACTTAAGTCATAAAGCCATGCCCACCAATTTTTTTTGAAGGCCAACGGTTTTGCATGATTTTTTTTTTCTTTGTGAAGTTCAGCAATTGAGTTTTACAGTGAGCAAAAGCTGGAATTGAAGTAAGTGTTTATGTCGTTGTTCTGGACAAAAAACATGAAAACTAAATATTAACCACATTAACCTGACAAGTCCAGGAAATTTTCTAATTTCTAGATACTAAAAAATAGAAAAGACACCTAAATTGTTAGTGGGAGGTAAAAAAAAGAAAAAAAAGTCTTCCAAATGGGATGAGAAAAAACAAAAGTTTTGATTCTTGAATTAAGAAATTACACGAATTTCAAGAAACTTGGCCAACAATTTTTTCTTACCCCACTGACAGATCCTGTATAGTCTTTGAAACAATTTAGGTGTGTTTTGTCTTTTGATATCTTGAAACAAGACATTTTTTCTGGTTTTGGCAGAAAATGAGGCTTTTATCAAGTGTAGTAAAACATTTTTTTTGTTTTTTTTGCTGAAAAGAGTGATAAAAACTTGTTTGGATTCTAACTGTTACAATGATATCTTAGACGGTGTAGATAATATTTGAAACACTTAAAGCATTATTCATTACAAAGAAGCGTATCTCTGGTTCAGTGGAATTATTATTTACAGATTTAACTTATATCCAACCTCAACAGTTAGAGAATGGCACATAGAGTTAAAAGAAAAGGGATAGAGATAAGTACATGTTGAAGAGAGAATAAAAGCTCAGTTCAAAATGATGGATATTATCTCACCACAACTTATCATATTTATCAGCGTACAAAGATATCTGCATTACAAACTGGTTGGAGATTCCAGCTGTGGTCACATGAAGATGACACCATCAAAGATCCAGACTGTTTGCATTGTAGCTAAGTAAAGGGATGAGATTAAGATGTGTGTGCATGCATCAACACTCATTTGTTCCACTGGTCCTGTGTGCCAAGAACAGCAGAAGAGGTGTTCATAGGTTCGAACCAGCTGTTCCTGTCGCTAAAAAACACTGCAGCCACTGCATCATTGGACATAACATGGAACAAATACAGATGTACTTGAGGTTTGTGTGTCTCAAACTAGCACTTGAAGAGGAAACAGCAATCTAACAACGATGGCCGATATGGATGGAGCTGGAGTTCTTTATGTTTAGATGTATGTATGTGCCATGGTGTTTCTCTGTGATGCTGGAGTGCAGCGATCTTATTTCATCAAAAGTTTTAGAACACCCCAATTTTTCCAGTGTTTTTACTGAAAATGATGCCGTTTAATGTCTCATTGCACTCAGACGTCAAAGCATAGTACAAATAAGCAATTAGAGTCAAAAAAGAAATTATGGAAACAATTTATAGACCAAAATGTTTTCTAAACTGTTGACTCATCAAAGTAGCCACCTTTGGCAGATATAACAGCTGAACACACACGTGGCATTCTTTCTACAATAGAAATCAAATATTCTTCAGAAAGTTCTTCCCATGTCTGTTGCAGAAGTTCCCATAAATGTGTGGCACTTGTGGGTTGTTTTGCTTTCACTCTTCTGTCCATTTCATCCCAAACCAGCTCAATGGGGTTTAAGTCTGGAGACTGTGCTGGCCACTCCATGTTTTCAAGTTTACCAGCTTGTTCTTTTTTCACAAGATAGTTCTGGCATAGCTTGGACTTGTGTTTTGGCTCATTATCTTTCTGTAAGATGAACCCCTGACCAACTAGACTCATACCAGAGGGTATTGCATGGTGCTGCAGGATGCTGTGGTAACCATTTTGGTTCAGGGTGCCTCTCACTCTGAACAAGTCACCAACCCTGGATCCAGCAAAACAAGCCCAGACCATCACACTTCCTCCTCCATGTTTGACAGTTGAAGTCACACACTGTGGAAGCATCCTTTCACCTACTCTACGCTGTACAAAGATCCTGATGAACCCAAGATTTCTAATTTTGATTCATCAGTCCATAAAACCTTTTTCCAGTCTTCAGTCGTCCAATGGCAGTGTTTCTTGGCCCAGGCAAGCCTCTTTGTCTTATTCTGACGTCTTAGCAATGGTTTTCTTGCTGCAACTCATCCAGTCAAACCCACAGCTCCAAGTCTTCTCTTCACAGTTGAAACAGAGACTTGTTTACTACGACCACTATTAAGCTGTGCTCGAAGCTGTTGTCCTGTGAGCCGCCTATCACGCAAACTGTTGACTCTCAGAAACTTGTCCTCTGATTCAGTTGTGGCTTTGGGTCTGCCAGACCTCTTCCTGTCAAAGTTTGCCCCAGTTTCTGACTTCCTTTTGATGGTAAAGGAAACTGTACTCACTGACACCTTGACTTTCTTTGCAGTTTCTCTGTAGGACAGACCTACATTTTTCAGTGTTATGATGGTCTGTCTCTCTTCCACTGTTAATTACCTTTTTCTTGCCATTTCTGTAGCAACACACTACTTTCTGCAGTACAATACTGTTCAACTGATGCTCACGAGGGTATGGTACCACATTGTGTTCAAACACTGCTTTTATGCTGACAGAGGGGCTTGTTAGTAATCAAGCAAACTTGGAACACCTGTAGGAATTAGTAGCAGCAGCTTTTTAAGGCTTGGTCACCTTCCGTTGCTGCAGGACATCAGTTGTTAACCCATTTTGTGTTATTGTTCTGAAATGTACTCTGTTTTTCAGTTTTGGGTAACCTTACTTTTTATTTTACCCTCTGGTAGTTCACCACTTACCGTTGTATCATTTCAAGCTACTGATTGGACTTGAGTGACTTGAATTGCAATAAATACCTGGAAAAATTGGGGTGTTCTAAAACTTTTGACCGGTAGTGTACTTCCTCCATAGGCTGAAACCTGTTTGTGCCGAACAGTGAGGCATACCAAGACCTGCTGAGTCCAACTGCTGTCTGATAGCAATCACATCATTGATGTCTTCTCTATGAGAATAAAACATTGCTCTAAATACACTCATCTTCACTGTACTAACATGTACATGCAGCATAGTCGTTTTGAAAAGACAGTATTTATTCTGGGTATAAGTGGTTCATGTGACTATAGCTAATAATTCAGTCATAAAAAAAACTGTTCCTCATGATAGGCAGATGAGAAAAGACATTTTGGACCCAGTACTGGATAGTTGGATGCTCACTAGCTTTACTTGAAGCTAAAACATCATTTGTTGCCTTCATTAATTTAATAGAAGATCATTTTCAGCTCAGGGGACAACACCTTCCGCCCAGCTGTGAACACCGAGGACATGAGTGTAATAATTTAACATTTCATTTGGCCACTTTACCAACATGGAAGGCACAGCTTGTTTAGAGTCACATTGTGCACTTACTGCACAAGACCTGACTACTTTATCAGGTGTTTGTGTGTTTGTGTGTGTGTTTGTCCATGAGCGAGAGACTGTGGCCATCTGTCTGCTGAGAAAATGTGCAGGGAATATTTTGGGTTATTGGTGGAACCATTTTTTCTGTATTTCTGTAACTGAGATGTGTTAGATTATTGTTTTATTGTAGATTTGATTTATACTTCAGTATCACAGATTGCTGCACAAAGACCAAAGTTGTTTTTTTCTTTGAACTGGTAATGCAATGTCCATCACATTACATCTATATGTTTTTTTTATGTTCCAGTACAAATGTTTTGATACATAATATGTCAACTATGCACTCCAGGTGCTTCTTTAAACACAAACACACACACACACACACACACAAAAGGAAAATTGTCTTTAACCTCTTAAGAACGAGCGCTTGTCTGGTGTGCATTTTTT
Source organism: Thalassoma bifasciatum (assembly GCA_008086565.1). NCBI lineage: Eukaryota > Metazoa > Chordata > Actinopteri > Labriformes > Labridae > Thalassoma > Thalassoma bifasciatum. Next base: position 6,380 of record RPOG01006663.1, read on the forward strand.
ATTGCTCCTTGCTATTTAGAATCAGTAAAACCTAATTAGAATAAAAACTAAACTTGGCCTTTGTACTGGAAGTTTATGTTTCTAATGTTATTGGATAGCTACTAGTTTTTAGCTATGTTATTGTTCATAACTACACTGTAAAAAAACGATTATGTGCCATCATGGGCATAATAAAATCATATTTACTTTTTTTTTTTTTTTTTACCCAATTACAGATATTAACAATCTTTATTAATAAAAATGAGTAAAATCAACATGAGTCATTCTAGTATGAGATGAATCTAATTGAAACACATAAAACCAATTCAGATAATATTTTTTCCTCACTGAAATGGGTGTAAAGTTGTGGTATCACCAGAAGATGAAGTAGAAAGTGTCTCCTTAATTGAGACTAATTGATGAAGTATAAAAAATTTCAGAGAGGCAGAAACATAAGGTCGAAATATGTGGACGCCAAGTCTTAAAAGATGTTGATTTTGTGTGTCAACTTGTTCTACATTAATGTGTTAGTCTGGTTGAAAGCAAAAATTATATGGTCAATCAAGTTGAACTCAATATTATTGCATTTAATTAACATGATGCATTTGAATGTTACCAGTCGACATAATACATTTAATCAAAGTCAATGTTTCATTTTTTTGTGTGAACTTGGCTCTCGTATCGATTTAGACTTGAAGATAAAAGGACGAAAACTTGATGACTTTAGGTTAAAGGTCAATGAGGTCACATCCACCCCACTCCCAACAAACCTTTTTCCTCTATCCGTCCCTTTCATAAACAGTTTCTGGACAAAGCAAGCAAGTTCCAACTGTCAGTGTTGTTTAAATGCACATAACTTCAGTTTATTTTCTCTGAATACCTTTTTATTCAATGCTTCCAAAGTTACTTGATGAAAGACTGCAGAATTTTGTATAAATATATCACAAGTCTGGATAAAACAGAGTGAAAGTCATGCTTCAGTGCGAGCAGAGTCACTTGTGTGTGGGCATATTTTGGGCTTATTTCCGCATGCTCTCTCTGTTCTCTACAGCTGTTTTGGCAGATTTTGGGCTCTTCAGATTTTGAGAGGCTGCCAAATAATTTTGAGTAGCAATCTTCAGCAGAGCCTGTCCAAACCTGGAGTTGGGGTCATTCTGCAGTGCTAATATGCTGGGAAATGGAGCCAGTGTACTGGAAACGGAGTCATTTTGTGAAACATATGTTGTGTGGTGTTGGTCATACAGCTATGAGGTTTATTTAGATTATCTCTGTATCTCAAATGATATCACATCGGCTGTTACTCTACTGTACTATGAATCTTTCTCTGATTCTTTACTACAAACCAGCTGTCTGTTTTGGATGGTTGTCTGTAATGAAGGCCAAACACAAGCCTCGCTGACATAATCTCTGTGGTAGCAGCTAATTAGCCGTTGGTGCTAAACAGTGTGACTAAACTGTGAGTCATGTTGGACCACAGCACTCTGAGCACAGGCTGTGTGTGTTTGTGTGTGTGTGTGTGTGCTTATATGCTCAGTGTCCTGGGTTGACTGTTTGTTGCTGGAGCTCCTGACTCTACACAGACGGTCATTTTTCTGTGTTGAAAAGGCTGAGGTGGAGCAGCTCTCAACCTGAGATCTGTCTCTTCATGTGCTCTCTCTGATGGAGAGATTTAATCTTCATCATCATGAATAAAGTGCTAAAACATTCAGAAATACCCAAACATTTTATTTCACAAAACATACTTTTTGAACACAAGGTGCATGGATTGAGCTTAGAACCAGATTTTGTTGAGGACATCATTCTATGTTTAACCAGAAAATAAGTCATGTTTGTACTTTGGATCCTGTAATATAACAGAACAACTTGATTTATGAAATCTAGGTGAAACACTGGTGCACAAAACATGTTTGTGGGTCAATGACAAAAAGAGGGTCTAAAAACGTATTTTTTAAAAGTTGTTTGAAAATGGATAAAAACATATTTCTGAGAGAAGAATTATGTTTTCTAACAGATTTCAGTAGATGACCAACATTTCAAAGTTTTTAGGTTCATTATTTTTTAGTATTTTTAATTTGAGCACCCAAAAATGTCAGGTGGTGCAACCAAATATATGAAAATATATTTATATGTTCCTGTTATTTTTTCTGTGTGAAATTATTGGCAAGTATCTCTCAAGTGTCTGTAGTGACTCATACATTTTCATTTTGTGTGTTTCATTTCTTTTATTTGTGAATAAGATAAATAATTTGATGTTAAAATAACATTTCACATTATTACATTGGTTGTACCACCTGACATGGAAATTGTTCCAGTCACCAATGAAGTGAAAAAACCTTTTTTATCAGTATTTCAGAGAAATCTACAAACTTTTCCACTTGGTCACAAATGTCATTTGGGCTCCTCTGGCTGATGCAGTTTCCTGTTTCCTGTTTAATTCTCTTCACTTTAAAATAAAAGTCTAATGTTACGGTTGCACCACCCTGACATTTGACAAGGTGAAAATTACAGGACAAAAGTTTTTTACATTTCTCAACAGCTTTAAAATTCTATTTATTTGCAAAGAATGTTTTATTTAAAAAGGTTCAAGCATAAAATAATGCCACTGTATTTTTAATTTCCATTTACAATAACTGACATTCAATTTTTAGAGTTTAATTACTGTGGATACTTGTCAGGACGGTTGCACCACCTGACATTTTGGGGGTTTGAGGAACCAAAACACAAAAAAACATGTTATATTTTAATAGTTTAAAGATGTGTTCAAATAACACAGGTTTCATAGAATAAAGAAATACATGTGATGAAATACTCAATTCATGATGGAAGGAAATATTGCACTCGGACACAAAAAAAGGGACGTCACATCATTGACCCTTGTGTCATATTTTAAATTGTTAGAAAAGCAAGCCATCAGATTGAAACTGCACAAAGAAGTATACCAGTTGTTTGGAAAATTCTAGTTACATTTTCCTAAAGCAAAGACAAGGTAGGAGCAAAATGCTGTGATACTGAAAGGCAATCTTTATAAAAAGAATTTCCCCAAGGAATTGAGATAGTCTGGTTTACCTTTCCTGTTCCACCTTTCACATTTAAGCCAATACGGTACTGGGCATCAGAAATCACTTCCAGCACTCAACAGTACCAATTTTTGCTACATTTGTGTGTGTTTATGTTGAAGTAAATGCTTATTTGTATCGTAAAAAAATCTCAAAATATTTTGATTTAGCATATTTATTTCTCAATATTTAAACTTTAACAAAAATTAAAACAACTTTCAACTATTTGTTCTGCAACATTGCAGTTATTTTATAAATGTCATGAAAAGCCCTAACTAGGGCTGAATGATTTTAGAAAAAGATCTAATTGCGATTTTTCTGGCAGATACAGCGATTTCAATTGGACTCACAATTTTCTTTACATCATGCTTTAGTGAAGTTTTCACAATGTACAGTAACATTTACAAACTTGACAGAAAATTACATCAAACCTTTGAAACATCTAAAGATTTTACTCTAATGCAAGGATGAAAATAAAAACTGAAGGTAAGATTTGTTTTAAACTTTTCAATAAAAGGTCAATATTTTAATATAAACAGCGAAAATTTAGAGAAATAAAGACAAAATTCTGAGACAAAATGTCAAGATTTTGAGATAAACTTCTTAAGTTAAAGAAATCAGTTTAAGATTAAGTGGAAAAAAGTCCAAAGTTTCTCATTTAAGGTCAAAATTTTAAGATGACAAAAGTCTAAGATAAAAAGTCTACATTTTGAAATAAAGGCAGTTTTTGAAATAAAAAGCTAGAATTTTGCTATAGAAAGTCAAAATTATAAGATTTAAGTTGAAATTATGAGAAATAAATACAGAGGCAAAAAAATAAAATAAAAAGAAGATTTTTCGATAAGTTGTCGAATTTTGACTCTTCTCAAAACCTAACACCCATTCCTGCTTATTCTGCACTGGACTTTTTAAATTGTATTTTTAGTAATAAACCTGAAGAACAAAAAGAGCTATCTTTGACTCTTAACTGTTAAAAATGACGTAATGCAAAATATCCTAACTTGTGTCAAGTAAAAAAAAAAACAACAACAACAATCCCAAGGAAAAAAGGATTTTGCCAACAGTCTTACACTCAAGACAGGTGTGTGTGAAACAGCTGACATAACAGATCCTGGGTCAGTCAGGAGCAGGAAAAAAATTGCGGCTGAATAAATTAACTGAATAAATTAACAACAACTGCAGTGTTTTTTCTTAATAATACACAAATGAAAACACGGTTCTACATACTCTATGCTCATATCTGGGATGGGACATCACCTTCTCTTCCACTCCCTCAGTCACAGGGATGCGTTTCAGTACTGAAAAATTATACTATGTGATATTACATGAATCAGTACTCGGTTGTACTGACAGAATTCTGCTGGTACCGTTAAAATTACTAAATCTTGTACCCATCCCTACGGAACACCAAATCCAGTTGCCTAACAATGGGTTGCAAGCCAGATAATGTTACCGTAACTACCTGGCACCTCTAGTGTTACTTAAATGATAACAACTATTCCTAACATTGCTATAATATTATGTTATTAAGTAATATGTTATTTCTATAACATATATTTGTTGAAACTAAATAATATCTTTTAGCTGTTTATTACTGTTTTGTTTGGGATATGATGGAGGATGTCTGTGTGCAGTGAGGTAAAGTAGGACATATTTGTGGGGTTCATTTGAACGAGCTTTAGAATGGGACGGTCTTCAACGCACTGCTGTGGCACATTAGGTCTTCAAATACAGTCTTTGAAGACTGCAACCGCAGCACTGAGAAACAGCTGAAGACTCAAAAATTTTACATCTTGAATTATCTAAACACTTATTTAATCAAAAAGTTTTGATCTGAAAGTAAAGTTACTCCGGCTTTGACGTAGTTTCTTTTAAATCATCTGGTGTCAGTTGAATCAGGAATTGTAATCAAAATATTCCCTTTAGGCTGCAACAGGTTCATTTCCCACAAATCACAGAAACAATAGCCACCTGTGGCACACAGATGCCTGCTTAGTAAATGGAATAATGGAAAGTCATAAGCATTACTCAAAGTGTCATGAGACGAGGAATAAAGCGTATGAGGTTGATGATATTACTAATGCTGGACCTCATGCTGCCCGGTGGAGCCTCATTAGAAGGCTGCAGTGTGTGCAGGCAGGTTTGTTAATGAGTGTGTGCACATCTGTATGAATGTGTTCAGGAACAAACAACTACCAAAGTCCACAAGTAGACTATAATGACAGTGTGACACACAAACACAAGGAGCTGAGAGTTAAAAACAAAAGAAACTCTGAGTGCTTGCTCGGCCATTTGTGTGCCGCCCAATTAGCGTGTGTTTTAGAGTCTGTGTCTGTGTCTTTGTTTGTCTGTGTTGCCTGCATGTGTGCGTGTGCGTGTGTCAGGACCCCTGTTGCACGCTGTTTTCCTCATTTGCGGTGACAAATAGGCAGCCTGTGGAGAGAGGGCGCTGCGATGCTCGGCGCTTCAGTTGACCCCTGACATCTCATTTGGGCCTGATAGATGAGAGCTGCTTCTTCACTGAAGAAACGACCTGGCAGCAAACACACACAGACACACACAAACATATCCAGGACAGAGCGACCGCCTGTGTACCAGGTCGGAGAGGACAGGTGTTGGTGGAGGAACAGCCTGCTGCAGTTATTGTTTGTCAGGATTTTCCTGCTGGTGGTGATATGTTGTCAGACAGAAGTTCAACTTTATAGTCCCTGAGGGATAACTCATCTCACAGATGGGCCAAAACATAAAACATAAGAGACATAGGCAAAGAGACATGGTATGAGGCAGCAATGCGTCATTTGGCATCTAGCGATCATGCATGGACATGAGCTGTTTTTTTTTAATCCAGTCAAATCTAAATCTGCAAGGTATTGTAACGATGAAACATTTCTTTTTTGTTTTAAACTGAAATATAAAAACAGAGAATTCAGCCCCCTGTCATCAGCTTTGCAGGTGCAAAAACACTTTTCTTCTCACATTTATGCTTTTTGGTCACAGGTGCCTTGCCCACATGTCATATCTTTTAAAGCCATGCTAGGATAACATGCACACCTCCCATCTGGTATGGTTCATCTACTGAGAGTGCAGTCCCCCTCGACTATTCCTCATCAAAATCTCTGTCTGTAGACTACGAGCTGTGTTTTGTTTTATTTTGTCAATTTAAAGTTTTGCACAACAACATATTTTGGGTGGAAAATGTGAAAAATACAGAAAACGATGAAAAAGAAAGTGACTTTGAGTCAAGACTATGGCCCCATCCACACAAAGACAAAACAAGGTCAAAACGCTTAAGTTTTTTGCTGAATCTGCGTATCATTCATACGCAGACGGCGTTTTGTGGGTCTGTAAACGATTATTTCTGAAACCAGATTCCAAAGTGGGAAGATTTAGAAACGCAGATACGCGGCTCCGTGTAAACTGACTCTCCGCAACTTTTCAGATACGCTGACGTCGTATTTTCACATCGTCATTAATACGCATGCGCCACAAGCGTCACTTTGGCAACAACAACAACAACAACAATGGCGGCGTACTATGTAGCGTATGTGTTGATGAAGCTGGTGACCCTGCTATCCCTTTAGCAGCTAAATCTCCTTCTTCTCAACCACCACAGAGTTGAACAAACAATCATAGAGGACACAGTACGGCACTTTATTGATACACCCCGAAAAAGGACCCCCAGGACTTCGAGGTCGCTTGTTTCCCTCATATCGTTACAGCGCCCCTAGAGGTGTGGCAAGTGTTTTACAGCGTCTTTGTGCGTATCGAGTGCATTCACATAGACGCACACATTTTCTGAGACGCCTTCATCTTTATGACGATCGTTTTGGAAACTGTTAAGCGTTTTGACTTTGTGTGGATGGGGCCTCAAAATCCTGTTTCTTCATTCTTTCTGTGATTAGATTCTTCAAATATCACCAAAGCTAAAAACACCAGAAGTTACTGCTGTTAGCTGCATTATACACCACTTCAAATTTAGTGATATCCTACCTCCCCAACAACTTCAAATCCAATAAAGTTGGGACATAACACATAAATGAAAACAGAAGACAGTTTAACCTATATTCAATTAAATACAATACAAAGACAAGATATGCATTTTTTTTTTTTTTTCAAATATTCACTCCTTTCTTATTTTATGCCTGTAACATGTTCCTAAAAAGCTGGAACAGAGTCAACAAAAGTCTGGAAAAGTTGATGAATACTCGAAGAGCAGCTGTTTGGATCATTCCACAGGTGAACAGCTTCATTAGAAACAGGTGAGTGTCATGATTGGGTATAAAAGGAGCATCCCCAAAAGGCTCAGTCCATCACAAGCAAAGATGGGGCCAGGTTCACCACTTTGTCAACAACTGCGTGAGCTGTTCAACAGTCTAGAAACAATGCTTCTCCATGTACAACAAGATATGGGGATTTTATCATTGACAGTGAAGGCAGCATTAATGCTGAGAGGTACCGACAGGTCTGGACTGCCTGCCTGCAGTCCAGACCTGTCTCCTTTTGAAAATGTGTGACGCATTGTGAAGTGCAAAATAGAATAGAAACCCTGGACTGTTGAGCAACTGAAGTTGTCGATCAACAAGAGTGTGGAAGAATTCCAGCTCCAAAGCTCTAACGATTAGTGTCCTCAGTTCACACACACTAATTGAGTGTCGTTAAAGGAAAGGTAATGAAACGCAGTGGAAACATGAAGCCTTCCCCAGCTTTTTAGGAACTCAAATGAGTGAATATTTGCCAAAAACCATTGAATATTTTCATTTTGAACAATAAAAATTTTGTCTTTTTAGTATATTCAAATGAGTGCAGGTCAAACAGGATTTGAAAATCACTTCATTTTGTTTTTATTCACGTTTTACAAAACTTTCCAACGTCATTGGAAATGGGTTTACACTTTGAGCAGCTAGTTTTATGTTATTGCAAAGACTAATGGCAAAAACAAACAAACAAGCAAAAAAAACCCAAACAAACAATGCAGCATTACCACAATACCAGACCATGTTTGACTGTGCAAAACACCCTGAATTTGTTTGGTTGATTGGAGAATGTTTGGAGCACGGTCAGGAAACAGTTTGAGATTCCCTGTTTTCATTCAGAGCTGTCGTTCTTCCTGTGTTCTCATATTCTTGCTGTTGAATAAGAAAAAGATTGGCTGTAAAAGCTGTCAGAGTAATAAAAATAAGATAATCATGCTCCCAGAGAGGATCTGATTCGTGAATAATGGTGCACACTAATGATCACTAATGCTTCTTCCCCTTAAATCCTCCTCCCTCACATTTTTCATCTCGATGGTCCGTTTTTCCACCGTTCCCCAGAGGCCAGCTAATTACAGGCGGCTCCACAGCGACTGTACCCAAGCCACGCTGGTATTTATACTACAAAGCTTTGAGCTGTTTGTTGGCGACATCAAGAGTCACTCGCTGTCTTCCTGAGACAATAATAGAGCCGAGAGATAAGACAAAGTGTTTGATATTCAAATCAAACTGGAACGAGAGGGAGAGGGAGCGCCAAACTGACAGAAAGAGCGACAGAGCAGAGGGAGAGAAAAGTAAATGAGAGGCCAGCATGGAGGTGTCATAAACAGAGAATTAAGCACATATATAATTTAATGATGTAAAAAATAGGATCTGAGATCCTGTGGTTGTTCAGTACAGGAAATCCAATGCTCTTTGTTGAAACCATCATCATGATTCTGTTAAAGTTTCAACTCATTTTCGAAGAGGACAGTTGGTCAATGTTGGAAAGTGATGCCCAATTTTTGCCAAAAAGATTCATTTTCCTCTTTGACTTTTACATCTGTGCAAATCATGGTTACAAGTTTCATCTCTTACTGCATCTGTAATCTGAATTTAAACCTTATGTATCATAAATTCAGTAAAATTCAAGATTCAACAACAGCCAAGGGATGCAGTAACAGACACATTGTGTTGTGTTTGAAACAGAAGCTTAAATATAAAACCCAAACCCAGATTGCAATGACAAATCTGGTGCTGCTGAGTTACAATTCATGAGAAATAAGTTGTTTGTGTGTCTGGGTCCCCATCAGCTTGATTTGATGTAATGTTGGTGGAATTAAAGATTAAGAGCAGAAAGCAGTCTACGATGTTAAGACACAATCAGGAAACCAACATGAAAAAGAATCACTGTTAGTTTTTATTACAGTTTGCGTTTAAAGATGGGTGCTACTGGGTTCTCTTCCCGGTCTCAAAAACAATGTAGAAAAACACAAATGGAGTTGGAAAAATTGAGGTTGGTCTTGGTTGGCAGCAAAAGTGCAAAGGAAAAAATATTATATTGTATACTGATCTGTAAACTGGGTCAACTGCACTGATCACTCAAAATGGCTATCTTATAATGGGTTTAGCCCCTCCCACTGGATGTTGAAAGTTGCATAATGTGTGTTTTTTTATCTAGGATAGGCTAAAGGAATTGAACTTAAAAAAAAAATTAAAGATGACTTGACTTGCCTCGTCAGTCATTTTCTGTACCCAAGGCACAGTCTAATAAATCAGAACCTATATAAGTATTAAATGTTTTGGTCACATGGCCACTTTTGGCCTCCATCTAATGCATCTGGTCAGTGCTAAACAAAGAACTTGTGTTAAATTAGTGTTAGAGCTTCCAAGTGTGCACCCTTAAAAGCTCTGATCAGAGAGGGAAGAGAGAGATTGACCTGTTGACCAAGTGAATGAAATGTGGTCAGGATCAGGACTCTGTGTGTGTATGTGTGTGTGTGTGTGTGTGTGTGTGTGTGTGTGTGTGTTTGCTGCCAGCTTCTTGTGATTGTGCTACTCTTTCACGAAAGGATATAATGTTTTCCCATAATTGGATAAAGAGCAACAATGCTTGACGCCCACATTACATTTGTACACTTTTCCAAACCCCTAAATGCTCATATGTTGTGGAAACAGGTTTCAAGGGAGATGACCAATCAGAGGAAAGAGGGTTTGTGTTAAAGAGACAGCAGCTTACACATGTGTCTCAGTGGTTCAAAAAGACTTTTCTGAAACATCAGTGTGAGAAAATAAGAATTATTTCAGCCATGAATTATGTAAAAGTTACCACTGAGGTACAAGAGGGACAGGACAAACAGCCCCTCTTTAAAATCCTGATTATTTATATATGTGGTTCCTAACCTCTTTGGGCCATGACCCCATTTTGACATCACAAATTTCTAGCGACCACAGAAACATTTTTGCCCAGAATAATTTTTTGTTGATGTTTTGCAAATACAGAGTAGCTTGAATTAGAGCACAAAGTGACCATTTTATTTTCCCGCATTGGGATATAGACTTTATTCACAGGGCTGAAAATTAATACCCAACAAACAATTTATCATGAAAGTAGTTATTGAGGAAAAAGAAGCAACTCCGACATTTTGAACTGGCCAAAGTGAAAACTTGAAAGGACTTGTACAGTACTTGTGTTTAGACAGTTTGAAGTAAAGAAACTCAAGTCGCAATAACTGTGTAGTCACATGATGGTGGCTGTCAATCAAGATGCTCCAGCTCAGATGGTTTTATGTGCTGTGTTTTATTTCACCTTGATTTAAATAAAAGACAGTTAACATATAGAATACAGTTTTTTAAGATTGTGTGTGGTGTTTAAAATTTGAAATGAAAAATAATTTATGATAATGACCTAAAAAAAGATTTCATCAGTAATTCTTTAAATCAACTACAGGGGATCCTATTTAGACTCCAGGTGACCCCAAGTGGGGTCGTCACCCCAAAGTTAAGAAACACTGATTTATGTGACAAAAACTCAAACAAAACTCAAATTTGACCTTTTATCTTTAAAACAAAACATGAAAAAACAATCCAGTTTATTAAACACATAGGATTACATTTTGCCTATTAATTATTCTTTTTTTTAAAGAACGCTTGAATAATAAACAAATTAGTTTTAAAGTCTAACAACTTCAACTTTACCTCAGACAACAACACAGCTCTGCTTTGTGATTATCATTGCTAGAACAGGAAGGGTCAAGGACAAAATTCAAAAGCTACCCAGAATAAATTGAATCCAGATTTTAAAATGAAATGGTGAAATTAAATGGCAAAAAAAAAAAAAAACAAACTGGGGAGACATTTATCTCAAACTGTACATGTGTGGACTCATGAACTTTGAGGTGCCTCCTGGCACTGTCACATGATCAAGTTTTTTGAGTTTGTATTCGTATGTAGTATGTAGTATCAGTATGTGGACTTAAATATACAGTTGTGCCTAAAGGTTTACACCCCCAGCAGAATTTCTGATTTTTTTGGCCTTTTCTCAGAAAATATGAAAATCCTTTTTATCACTCATGGTTAGTGGTTGGGTGAAGACATTCAATGAAAAAAAAAAAAATAGTTTACTCTTTTTAAATCGTAATGACAACAGAAACTTCAAAAATGACCCTGTTCTAAAGTTTAAACCCCCCAGTTTTTAATACCTTGTATTTCCCCCTTTAACATCAAAAACAGTTTGAAATTCTTTGTGGTTGTTGTGGATGAGGGTCTTTATTATCTAAGATGGTAAAACTGACCATTCTTCTTGGCAAAAAGCCTCAAAGTCCTCCCCCCACTGGATTAATGATATCAAAGTCAGGAGACTGAGATGGCCACTTTACAACCTTCACTTTCTTCTGCTGTAGCCAAAGGCAGGTCCACTTGGCCTTGTGTTTTGGATCATTGTCATGTGTGAACGTCCAAGTACGTCTGATGTGCAGCTTCTGGGCTGATGAGTATAAATTTTCCTCGAGTATTTTCTGATAACATGCTGCATTCATCCTTCCATCAGTTTGTAGCTCACTCATCCCCAAAACATCAGTGATCCACCTCCGTGTTTCACAGTAGGAATGGTGTAACTTTCATCATAGACCTTGTAGACTCCTCTCAAAAAATAATGTTTATGGTTGTGGCCAAAAAGTTTAATTTTGGTCTCATCACTCCAAATGACTTTGTTCCAGAAGTTTTGAGGCTTGTCTCTGTGCTGTTTGGTGTATTGTAAGCGGGATATTTTGTGGCATTTGTGTAGAAATGGCTTTCTTCTGGCGACCTGACCATGCAGCCCATGTTTCTCCAAGTGTGTCCTTATTGTGGATCTTGAAACATCCGCCCCAGTGTTTTTCAGAGAGTCCTGTATTTTAGCTGAAGTTATTTGAGGGTTTGTCTTCGCATCTTGAACAATTTTGGAGCCAAAATTGTTGTTGGTCTGCCTGACCGTGGTTTGGTTTCTACAGAATCCCTCTCTCTCCACTTCTTAATTAGAGTTTTAACAGTGCTTCTCGGCATCCTCAATTCCTTGGATATCTTTTTAAATCCTTATCCTGTTTTATACAGTTGGATTACCTTTTCTTGCAGATCCTTTGACAATTCTTTTGCTTTTCCCATGACACAGAAACCAGAAACTTCAACGCAGCACTGAGTGAAAGATGCACATGTCTGTCAGGAGCTCAGAAACTCACTGAGCTTTTACACACACACTGATTACAAGCAAATAGATCACAGGGGAGGATGGTTACCTTTAGGAGGCATTCAAACACATTTGTGTCATATTTTTTAGGTTTATCGGGCCACAATCACCAGGGGGTGTAAACTTCTTAACAGGGTCATTTTCGAAGTTTCTGTTGTCATTATAATTCAAAAAGACTAAAGTTTTTTTTTCCAATGAATGTCTTCACCCAACCACTAACCATGAGTGGTAGAAAGGTGTTTGTGTTATCATTCATATTTTCTGAGAAACAGCCAAAAAGAATCAGATATTCTGGCGGGGGGTGTAAACTTTCAGGCACAACTGTATGCTCTGTATGCAGAGTTCATCACACACATTAAAAGCATGATTCCATCACTGTATTTAAACAAATGTTCATATTTAATGAACCACACTACAAGTGTGTCATTAAAATATGTGACAGTTGTGAGTTAAGGATGGAGATCAGGACTAAAACCAATCATGCTTCTCATTGCAACATTTTCTGTCCACATTAAAGAGCAGAAGCCGACAAACACACACACACACTTGGAAACTATAAAAGAGACGGATATATCCCTGAGGACTAAGGAGTGACCAGAAATAGCAGTAAGAGAGTCATTTTTGGACTCAACAGTCATTATTTGGCCACAACAGAGCTCTGAATGAATGTTAATGTTGCTCAGGAAGTGCTTAATGTGAAAATAGGCCACTGCAAATGTTGCTGTAACTTAAAAACCTGTCTGCAGTTTGTACAAAGTGAAATCCATCCCGATGATAAATGCTGGCTTCATAGAGTTTGTGTAGCAGCTTTTTACTCGCAGGTTTAAAACACATCTTCCTGCTCAGGGTTCAGACCAGTTCACTCTGCTTTCAAAAGTGCATGAAAATAAGATGGATCCCCCGTTTTGGTATTTCATCCTCTTTCCTCCCTCTATAGACCCCCTCCCCTCCGGTCTCATCATAATTCTCCCACCACCCCACCCTCAAGCCTCAGACGTAAGCTGGTTATTCTCTGCCCTTTCTAATCCGAACTTAATCAGAGGCACACTCTGTCACAGAGAGATGGAGGAAGAGGAGACAGAAAGGAGAGTTTTTCTAGAAAATCTGCAGAAATTCCTATGGTTTCTAGCAAGAAAGAAGCTGAACCTGAGTTTTACTCTCATCGTCTTCCTGAATCTTCAATCAAATCTAATGAATCTTAACAAATCCTTCTAAGGTGTCACATTTTCATTTCATTTCCAAGGAGTACTGTGCCACTTAATAATCTCATTAACCTGTTGTGCGGTCAGTTTGAATTTGAGACTGAATTTTATTTGTGACAGATTTGGAGCCACCAAAGTCTTAACCACTTACTGCCTGGATTAATTCACAATTAATTAAAAAAAAAAAAAGTTTTGTGTGTTTTGCATTCTTACAGATGCTAAATTGTGTTGAGATTGTAGATTTAAATTTGCAATAGATGCGAATAAATTATATTATCCAACCCCAGTTCCAATGAAGTTAGGACAATGCGTAAAACGTAAATAAAAACAGAATAAAATGATTTGCCAATCTTGCCTAACCTATACTCAATTGAATACACTACAAACTCAATATAATTACTGTTCAAATTGATAAACTTTATTTTTTAGGGATGGGTATCTTTTACATTTGAACCAGAAAGGCACCAATGCCTGGTACCTAGGAATCAGTACCAGGACACAGTGCCAAATTCAGAAAAATAAATAATAAAAAATTGGGGTGTGTTTATGTGGTAATAAATGTTGATTTGTTAAATAATAAAACTCAAAATATTTAAATTTAACACATTAGTTCTCATCCTATAAACTTTAACAAATATATCAAAACAACATTGATCTTTTTGTACTGTAACATCACAGTGTTTTCACAGATTTCTCTGACATTAGAACCCTTAGCTGAAGTAACCACAACTTCATAAATTAACTTATACGACACAGTGTTTTTTCTTAATAATGCACAAATTAAAACTAAGCTCCACCTACTCTATGCGCATGTCTGGCATGGAAAAATTACCAACTGTTCAGCTCCCTCAGAGTCACAAGGATGTGTTTTGGTATCGCAACATGGAAGCATTTGACTGTACCTGAACTGAAACTCTGTACTTGCGCAAAATTCAGTTGGTACCTATAAAAGTACCGACTTTGGTGCACATCCAAACAAATATTCACTGACTTTGAATTTGTTGCCTGCAACATGTTCTTTAAAAATGTGCCACACATTTTTAGTGGGAGACGGGTCTGGACTGTAGATAGGCCAGTCCAGGAACTGCACTCTTTTACTACAAAGCCACACTGTTGTAACAGGAGCAGAATGTGTCTTGGTTTCATTGTCTTGCTGAAATAATCAGGGACGTCCCTGAAAAAGACAAAGTGTCTTGGATGGCAGCAGATGTTGCTCCAAATCCTGTTTGTACCTTTCAGCATTAATGCTGCCTTCACAGATACTGTGACAGTTACCCATGATGCCAGAGATTTCTCCTGATTCTCTGAATCTTTGATTGATAATACTGACTGACATTTTGTTCCTTAGCTGTTGGACTATTTGCTCACGCAGTTATTTCCAAAGTGGTGAACCTGGCCCTGTCTTTGCTTTTGAGAGACTGAGTCTTTTGGGGATGCTCCTTTTATACCTGTTCACCTGTGGAATGACCCAAACATCAACTTCTCTAGTCTTTTGTTGCCCTGTCCCAGCTTTTTGGGAACATGTGGCAGCCACCAAAATTCAAACTCAGTGAATATTTGTAGAAGAAAAGTAAAGTTTATCAGTTTGAAGAATAAATATATTATCCCTGTGGTGTATAATCAGAATCAGAATCAGAATATATATTGACCCCCTAGGGGAAATCACCTTTGGTAGATTTTTATTGTTTACAATTTAATGTAGGTGAAACAGAAATTAAAAATCATTTTATCCTGTTTTCATCTACGTTTTACATAATGTCCCAACTTCATTGGAATTAGGATAATGAGTTCACCCTCTGACCAATATATTAGAGCATTTGATTGATTTATAGTTTGTGTGGAATATGAATAAATAGGCATTTGTGGGGTACAAAGGTCATCGCAGCTGTATTAAGACCTGATTTCATAAATCAGGTGTGTTGCACTTTTGCGACTGTAGTCATCAAGGGATTCATATTTTTTTCCTATGAGAACTCCATTTAGTGTATTCATAGAAAGAGACATTGTTTATTTGAAAACAGTTTGACTCAAAATAGTTCAATTTAGTTTTTAAAAGGAGACCAAAAATGAGTGAATAAAAACAACCAGGGCAGTAAGAGGATTTTGAAATCCGCTGCTTTTATTTGTATGAAAACAGTAAAAACATCATCAGAGTGCACAACCCTTACTGGGATTGTGATGGATTTACATCAAAGAAGACCCCGCCTGACACTGTTATATTTTTCTTTTGTATTTTGCAGAGAGCAATGCAGAGGCTTCCCTCTAAAACCCTCCGGCTTTTTCACCTTGGTCGAATGATTAACGTTTTTCTGGCGTCACGTCGAGGGTGATAAAAACCGTCTCTGGGAAATGGCGAGCAATTAAAAGTTTATTAGCCATTCAAGACCAAAAATAATTACTGCTTCTGCT
>RPOG01006665.1:0-15482 GCA_008086565.1 Thalassoma bifasciatum
CTGATCCACTTTTGTTTGGACCAAAACCAGTATTGTACAAAGTATTAAGTATATATTTTTCTATTGCGTGTTTAAATGGACGAGGGTGACTTTGGATGTTAAGGAAGTCAGTTTAATTTTAAAGCCATGATTATTACTGGATGAGTGATAAAATTAAAACCATGGGTAATTACCATCAATAAAACAAACAAAAAAAAATCATGGTTCTGTTTTCTTCATTTTCACCTAGCTCAAGTGGTGTGTGTTAATCCACATAGTGGGACTTCAATACAAAAATGCTAACCCTATTTCTAAATTTTCCACATTTTTATATACTTTGAATGTTGTGGCTTGTTTTTGAGCAGTTTTTTGAAGCTCAGTTATTCGAAGAAAATGAAACATTCTGTCTGATAAAGGCCTTGATTGTGTATGAAAAGTCATTTTCTTCATCTAAATGAAAAAAATCAAGTTTGGTGTGAGGGATCGACTGATAAGTATTCTTCAGGTCCTATGCTGAGGCTAATTGGTTTCTTTTTTTCATCACAAGTAGCCAATGACCAAAACAGGCAGCTGAATTTTGGGCCAATTAATTTTTTTTCTACCTCAATTTGCATCATGAAAATGACGCTGATCGCATTTGTTACTGGTCTCAATTCTTCAAAGAAGGAACATTTATTGAACTGCATTTAATACTGAAACAAGATGTAAAGGGAGGTAGAATGTGATGTTAAAAGTAGGAACAGCTTAAACTTTGTTCAAATTCATCAAACATATTTTGATATATGGTATTTCTGAAGTTGCTGCACTCTGCAGTCTGCAAACAGGAGGAACCAGGTCTGATCTGTACATGGACTGTAATGTCTCCTAGCAACCAAGCTGCTCTTGGATACCTGTCTGTTACTCATGCTGGGGTAAAATATATTGCTGAGCCTGGCATATCGGCTGATGCCAATACAAGTGAAAAACAAAATAAGTTAGCCAGATAAGTCTGCTGGCTGGTATATCGGTCTGCTCTTCGTTATGTATGATAAGTCATTATCTTCCTCTAAGTCAGTGTTTTTCACCCTTGGGGTTGCCCAGAATTCAAATGAGGTCACATGAAATGTCTATTAATTGATAAAATACGATAACTGAACTAAGTTTTATTCTTTGAAAGATGAAAACACCACACATTCTTTGACAGCTGTGTTCTGAACTTTCACCCCTTCAAATATAAATGTAGTTCAAATAAATACAGAAAATAAAACTATCTAAGCCAATGCGTCTTGATTGACAGCCACAATCATGTGACTGCGCAGTTACCACTATTTGAGTTCCTTCACTTCAACCTGTATGAACACAGACGCACACATGACTGCAGTCTGAAGAGGAAAACGGAAACAAATGGAAAGATATTTTTCCCCCACCTGGCCTCATAAAGAGCGTTTCAAGAGCAGCCCAAACAGTACCACGGCATCTTAGGACAACATGAAGAAACAAAAGAATCAAATTTTCAAAAAAGAAACTGAAACAACAAAAGGTGTATCCTTTTTTTCACACTGACAACATAAAAGTCATGTTTGAAACCAATGGTGTAAACAGAGGGTGGGGCAGTTGATGGAGAACACGCTCCAATGTGCCCTCTTTGGAAACAAAATGTGCGCTAAGCTGCCTTCTTAGGGGCCAAAACAAATGCTTAAATGCTCTCCTGGTTGGTGAACTGCACTACACTACTCCTTTGGCTGGTAAAAACATGATAATCTGACCTCCTGGGAGCCAAAACACACACTAAAGTGACCTCTTTGGGGCCTAAAATACGTGCTGTATTTCCCTTTTTTTTCCCCTCCGCCCCTGCTCTTTGATTATATATATATATATATATATATATATATATATATATATATATATATATATATATATATATATATATATATATATATATATATATATATATATATATATATATGAAGGCTCGATGCCAGCCTCGTGCGCGCTGTAAGCCAATGGGAAGTAACGTCGGCGCATGGCGGCCATCTTGGAACAGGGCTGCTCGATCACCAATTAGCGAGTTAACTTGCAAACCTAAGAATATTTAAAAAAAAAAGAAGCGATTTATAAATTCAGCCTGAATCATAGAATCATAATGTTTGTAATAAACCAATCCGTTTGTAAATTTGTCGAGAATTCAGCGAGTTACGAGTGTTTTACTGAGTAAATCGTCATACTCTCCATGACTACAGGACAGAGCAGGCCTGTTCCAAGATGGCCGCCACGACGGTGACGACGCTGCTGGCTCCGTCCTATCATCTATGGCTTCGTCTTAGGCATCCAGCCTTCTTATATATAAATCTATGAAATTGACCCCCGAAGATAACAGGGGGATTAAAAGTGGTAAATTTGCATGATTTGTTCCTACCAGATTCATACTTATAGATCTTTATCACACAGCATTTCACAGCATCATGGACCGATGTAACTTTATTCTTTAGTGAGCTGGCAATGAAAGTCTTTGGAGGTGAGCTATGTTATTGCGAGGGTGATGAAGCTGCATACTGTTGCTGAGACATTAATTCTATAAAGAAAACGTCATTTGGGTCACTGGAAAATTTTGACATAAAGATGAGGTCACTGCCTTAATAAGGTTGGGAACCACTGCTCTAAATGGGGAAAAAAAAATCATGTCTCTGTGATATATCTGTGTAGTTTACTTCAGTATGTAGTTGGAGAGCTTGTATTTTTATATAAACAGCTGTTGCACCATGGAGAATGTTTGAAGGTTCTGGTCGTATAAACTTAACCCAGCAGAAGATTTAAAGAATAACAAACATGTGGTGAGTACAAACTTGCAGATTTCAGATGCTGTCTTAATGTTATCACATATTTGAGAAGAAAATCTGCTCAGAACTTTGTGGAAAACTTAATCCATTTCCTTTAGAAGTATGAGAAATCCAGGAAAGTTGAATTCAGAGTCTTTATTTTCTTGTTATTCCTTCCTTCAGGGGGGGTTTGGCACGTAAAGAGGAACGGCTCGGGCTCTCTCTGCCAGCATTGTCTTCCAACAGAAATCTGCTGACCTGCAGACCACAGAGGCTGAAGTCCAGTGAAGAAAGAGTATGCTCTCTGCACGAGGAAATCTCACAGGTAGAGAACTGTATTTTCACCTTCTGTTCCTAGTTTCACAAACTGTATTTTGCTGTATGTGTTGACAGTATGCTGATATATCTCTGTCTTGTAGCTCCCCTGTGCCAGTCAAACCACAATGCTGAACCTCCGCTCTCGGCAAATGGAGGTTAGCCACTGGCAGGCCCAGATATCTGAGAGCATCAGCCGCGTGGACTTTGAAATCCTTGCTTTGGAGCTGGTATCGTAGATAAATTCTGTAAATCTCAAATGTTTCATAACTAACATCTAACATCCTCTCCTCACTCAAATGCTGCATCCTCCTGTTTTCAGCTGAAAAGCACCACTGAGGGAGTTCTGCGGGAGAAGCAGCGGTACAGTCACCTCCTGAACGACTGTATGACGCTCAGTATCAGTGTGAGCTCAGCTGAACCGCTACAGGACCGTGTAAACAACCGATTAAAGAAAGAAGAGCAGCTGGCCAATGAGAACAAGTGTATGCTGGAGAAGCAGATCTACATCCTACTTGATAAGATGAGGTACAGTGTTATGATTCAAAGTCTAAATTATTCAGCTACAGTTTCTCACATGAATGAATGAATGAAGCTGTTTCTTTAACTTAATTTCTTGCAATGATTTATTTCACATGTATCATCCAGTCTTGTTTATCTTTATTCCCTTCATCCCCACTCTGCTCAGCCCTCTGAAAGATATCCGCACACAGCTACTCGCAGATTATCGAGACAAAGGTGAAGCCATCAAGATCTCCACCAAATGCATCCTCTATGACCTGAACACCCCATGCACCAGTCTCCACAATGACCAGTCTAAAAACCATGTGAGCCATGATAAGTGGCTGACCCACTGCAAAAACCTGAAGCAGAGGGCTGAGAACCTGATCAAGGACTCTTCTTCTAACAGGTCAAACTTGCGCCTCACTCTAGTCAATGTAAGACCGAAAGCTTTAAGCAGCCCAGTAAAGAGAAATGCAGTTTATCCCTCATCTTCATTCAGACTTAATTTGAGCGAGATCTTAATATCAGTACATTTGGCATGGTTTGTTTATGAATATGCTGATAAATGGGACTCTTCCAGATAAAAAACAACCAGGAGCATCTGCGCCGCAGCACAGAAGACACTCTGAGAAAGATGATCAACGGACTGATCAAAATCCAGGATACTCTGACCTGGGAGAGGCAGCAGGTGCTAAACTATCTGTCCCACCAACATCTACTAATCGTTACACACCTGACAATTTCTGAATGTAACTGATCATCGTATGGCTTTCTGTTA
This sequence comes from Thalassoma bifasciatum, assembly GCA_008086565.1. NCBI lineage: Eukaryota > Metazoa > Chordata > Actinopteri > Labriformes > Labridae > Thalassoma > Thalassoma bifasciatum. Next base: position 4,372 of record RPOG01006665.1, read on the forward strand.
TCCCCAGATGAATGATCAGATTTCTGATCTGACAAAGGATGTACAGAGCTTCATGGTGCAGATCAGGAGCTGTGATCACAAGCTGCATCATGTCACACACCGCCTGGAAATCCTCAACCAGAGGCCCACACTGGAGCTCTGCCTGGACCAGGTGACTGTCTGACCTTTCAGTGACACCAAACTTCATGTCCTCCTTTTTGGTGGTAAAATTACGTCTGGGGGAATTTATGAAACTTCCCAAAATGTACAGGTTTAGCTTGTTCTACAAACCGTTGATATTTACAAAAAAGTGGAAATGCACGTTTACAGATGAACTGCAGATATGCACTAGCACCCCTGTTTTTTTGTGGGGGGCACCTTGTACTGTCTGCAAAGCTGGCACATTTGTGTCACTTGAAAACTTTAACCCCTCAAAATCTACATTAAACTGTAGAAAAAATTTGAGGCATTATTTATACTTTTGCACAAGAGAAAATAAGCATGTGGTGAAGCATCACCATGGAAGCCCATTTCTGCCATGAAAACTTGGCTTTGTTGAGAAATTTTTTTGGCCCATATTAAGTCAAAATTTTGAGATAGGAAGTCAAAATTGTGAGAAAAAAAGTCAGAAATAATGACAAAGGATAATGTTGTNTTTTACAAAAATTCACAGTGACTAAAATTGTCCAAATACTCAAAAACAAAATGTGAAGGGAAAAAATGCTTTGATATGAAACAAGGAGGGTTCATGCACTCAGACAGTGTGGTAGTTACCTTACTTAACAAATTAATTTATTAATTTGCACTGCTATGGAGTGAAAATTCTCAAGACATCTGAACAGTTTACACTAGGGCTGAACGATATGGAAAAAATTTCATATCCCAATATTAATGCCAGATATCTTGATATCGATACGATATAATATGACTAGGACTGAAAACGAACCATTTTTCAGACAAATAAAAACATGAGATTAAAACAGGATGTGGAAAGTGGGGTTAACTGATTAAAGCTCACTGTCAGTCATCAACATTGACAGAAAGTCACAAATATCTTGAATTTTCATGTCTCGATATCGATACCACAACGATATATCTTTCAGCCCTAGTTTACACTACATGGGTTCCTTCACTTGATGAAAGTTAACAGCCCTAACAGATACTTAATTCTGAAGTCTTTAAATGCTGTTTAAATAGGAGTTGAATGGTTTAGTTTTTGACTTTTACTTCAGTATTTCACTACCTTCTGTCTACTTTGCAACCTGATAGAGTCTCAGGGCTACTAGGGCTGTTTCACCAAAAACGGTCATTTTATGTCCTGAAGTTATAGCCTCAGAAAATAACGTTAATTATCTAAAAATACCCAAACAAACTAAAGAGCTGAATTCTGTGAGTTGTTCATCAAATGAGTACACCAAGTGATAGATTTTCAGCTCAGCTTAGTAGCTCAGCTTAGGTCAATGAGATCCAATGGCCCTATCTATGCAATGTTTTATTGTTGGTCTACCCAGAGAAAAAACACCTCTAGACCAGAGGTAGTTTTTCATTTTGAAGGTGTGTTTTGTGACTTTTGAGAAGACATTTGGCATGTGAGATGAAGTGAGCCAACACAGAGGTACAGTGATTGTCCCTTTCCCTGCATGTTGCCTTTTTTGTGAGCATGTTAAAGGGATCTCCTGCTTTCTGTACTTTAAACCCAACTCCATAGCTCAGTTGGTAGAGTGGAGGACTGTAGACGATGGATATGGCAGTCATCCTTAGGTCGCTGGTTCAACTCCCGCTTGAAGCATGTCCTTTTCCCAATATGTTCTGTACTGTAGCTCAGCTTTGGTCAATGAGATCCAATGGCCCTATCTATGCAGTTTTATTGTTGGTCTACCTGGAAAAAAAAGACCTCTGGACAGTAGTAATTTTTCATTTTGAAGGTGTGTTTTGTGACTTTTGAGAAGACTTTTGGCATGTGAGATGAAGAGAGCCAACACAGAGGTACAGTGATTGTCCCTTTCCCTACATGTTGCCTTTTATGTGAGCATGTTGAAGGGATCTACTGCTTTCTGTGCTGTACACCCCACTCCATAGCTCAGTTGGTAGAGTGGAGGACTGTAGACGATGGAATAAGCAGTGATCCTGAGGTCCCTGGTTCAAGTCCCGCTCGAAGCATGTGCTTTTTCCAGCAGTTCTGTACTGTAGCTCAGCTTTGGTAAATGAGGTCCAATGGCCCTATCTTTGCAATGTTTCATTGTTGGTCTACCTAGAGAAAAAAAAGACCTCTAGACAGAGGAAATGTTTCATTTTGAAGGTTTGTTTGTGACTTTTGAGAAGACTTTTGGCATGTGAGATGAAGTGAGCCAACACAGAGGTACAGTGATTGTCCCTTTCCCTTCTTGTTGCCTTTTTTGTGGGCTTGTTAAAGGGATCTCCTGCTCTCTGTGCTGTACACCCTCCTCGATAGCTCAGTTGGTAGAGTGGAGGACTGTAGATGATGGTTGTAGCAGTGATCCTTAGGTCGCTGGTTCAACTCCCGCTCGTGCATGTGCTTTCTCCAGCAGTTCGGTACTGTAACTCAGCCTACGTCAATGAGATCCAATGGCCCTATCTATGCAATGTTTATTTGTTGGTCTTCTTAGTCAAAAAAGACCTCTAGACCNAAAGGTACAGTGATTTTCCCTTACCCTGCTTGTTTCCTTATTTTTTGTGGGCTTGTTAAAGGGATCTCCTGCTCTCTGTGCTGTACACCCTCCTCGATAGCTCAGTTGGTAGAGTGGAGGACTGTAGATGATGGTTGTAGCAGTGATCCTTAGGTCGCTGGTTCAACTCCCGCTCGTGCATGTGCTTTCTCCAGCAGTTCGGTCCTGTAACTCAGCCTACGTCAATGAGATCCAATGGCCCTATCTATGCAATGTTTATTTGTTGGTCTTCTTAGTCAAAAAAGACCTCTAGACCAGAGGTAAATTTTCATTTTGAAGGTGTGTTTTGCGACTTTTGAGAAGACTTTTGGCATGTGAGATGAAGTGAGCCAACACAAAGGTACAGTGATTTTCCCTTACCCTGCTTGTTTCCTTATTTTTTGTGGGCTTGTTAAAGGGATCTCCTGCTCTCTGTGCTGTACACCCTCCTCGATAGCTCAGTTGGTAGAGTGGAGGACTGTAGATGATGGTTGTAGCAGTGATCCTTAGGTCGCTGGTTCAACTCCCGCTCGNTGAGATGAAGTGAGCCAACACAAAGGTACAGTGATTTTCCCTTACCCTGCTTGTTTCCTTATTTTTTGTGGGCTTGTTAAAGGGATCTCCTGCTCTCTGTGCTGTACACCCTCCTCGATAGCTCAGTTGGTAGAGTGGAGGACTGTAGATGATGGTTGTAGCAGTGATCCTTAGGTCGCTGGTTCAACTCCCGCTCGAAGCATGTGCTTTTTCTAGCAGTTCTGTATTGTAGATCAGCCTACGTCAATGAGATCCATTGGCCCTATTTATTTGTTGGTCTACCTAGAGAAAAAAGACCTGTAGATCACTGGTAAATTTAATTTTAAAGGTGTTTTTTTCTACTTTTGAGAAGACTTTTGGTATGTGAGATGAAGTGAGCCAACACAAAGGTACAGTGATTTTCCCTTACCCTGCTTGTTTCCTTATTTTTTGTGAGCTTGTTAAAGGGATCTCCTGCTCTCTGTGCTGTACACCCTCCTCGATAGCTCAGTTGGTAGAGTGGAGGACTGTAGATGATGGTTGTAGCAGTGATCCTTAGGTCGCTGGTTCAACTCCCGCTCGTGCATGTGCTTTCTCCAGCAGTTCGGTACTGTAACTCAGCCTACGTCAATGAGATCCAATGGCCCTGTTTATTTGTTGGTCTACCTAGAGAAAAAAGACCTGTAGGCCACTGGTAAATTTAATTTTAAAGGTGTTTTTTTTTACTTTTGAGAAGACTTTTTGCATTTGAGATGAAGTGAGCCAACACAAAGGTACAGTGATTTTCCCTTACCCTGCTTGTTTCCTTATTTTTTGTTGGCTTGTTAAAGGGATCTCCTGCTCTCTGTGCTGTACACCCTCCTCGATAGCTCAGTTGGTAGAGTGGAGGACTGTATGATGGTTGTAGCAGTAATCCTTAGGTTGCTGGTTCAACTCCCGCTCGTGCATGTGCTTTTTCTAGCAGTTCTGTATTGTAGATCAGCCCACGTCAATGAGATCCATTGGCCCTATTTATTTGTTGGTCTACCTAGAGAAAAAAGACCTCTAGGCCACTGGTAAATTTAATTTTAAAGGTGTTTTTATTTACTTTTGAGAAGACATTTGGCATTTGAGATGAAGTGAGCCAACACAAAGGTACAGTGATTTTCCCTTACCTTGCTTGTTTCCTTATTTTTTGTGGGCTTGTTAAAGGGATCTCCTGCTCTCTGTGCTGTACACCCTCCTCGATAGCTCAGTTGGTAGAGTGGAGGACTGTAGATGATGGTGGTAGCAGTGATCCTTAGGTCGCTGGTTCAACTCCCGCTCGTGCATGTGCTTTTTCTAGCAGTTCGGTACTGTAACTCAGCCTACGTCAATGAGATCCAATGGCCCTATCTATGCAATGTTTATTTGTTGGTCTACCTAGTCAAAAAAGACCTCTAGTCCAGAGGTAAATTTTCATTTTGAAGCTGTGTTTTGTGACTTTTGAGAAGACTTTTGGCATGTGAGATGAAGTGAGCCAACACAAAGGTACAGTGATTTTCCCTTACCCAGCTTGTTTCCTTATTTTTTGTGAGCTTGTTAAAGGGATCTCCTGCCCTCTATGCTGTACACCCTCCTCAATAGCTCAGTTGGTAGAGTGGAGGACTGTAGATGATGGTTGTAGCAGTGATCCTTAGGTCGCTGGTTCAACTCCCGCTCGTGCATGTGCTTTTTCTAGCAGTTCTGTATTGTAGATCAGCCTACGTCAATGAGATCCATTGGCCCTATTTATTTTTTCCCCTACCTAGAGAAAAAAGACCTGAAGGCCGCTGGTAAATTTAATTTTAAAGGTGTTTTTTTTTTACTTTTGAGAAGACTTTTGGCATTTGAGATGAAGTGAGCCAACACAAAGGTACAGTAATTTTCCCTAACCCTGCTTGTTTCCTTATTTTTTGTGGGCTTGTTAAAGGGATCTCCTGCTCTCTGTGCTGTACACCCTCCTCGATAACTCAGTTGGTAGAGTGGAGGACTGTAGATGATGGTTGTAGCAGTGATCCTTAGGTCGCTGGTTCAACTCCCGCTCGTGCATGTGCTTTCTCCAGCAGTTCGGTACTGTAACTCAGCCTACGTCAATGAGATCCAATGGCCCTATCTATGCAATGTTTATTTGTTGGTCTTCTTAGACAAAACAGACCTCTAGACCAGAGGTAAATTTTCATTTTGAAGTAGTGTTTTGTGACATTTGAGAAGACTTTTGGCATTTGAGATGAAGTGAGCCAACACAAAGGTACAGTGATTTTCCCTTACCCTGCTTGTTTCCTTATTTTTTGTGGGCTTGTTAAAGGGATGTCCTGCTCTCTGTTTCTCCTCGATAGCTCAGTTGGTAGAGTGGAGGACTGTAGATGATGGTTGTAGCAGTGATCCTTAGGTCGCAGGTTCAACTCCCGCTCGAAGCATGTGCTTTTTCTGGCAGTTCTGTATTGTAGATCAGCCCTTGCAATGAGATCCATTGGCCCTATTTATTTGTTGGTCTACCTAGAGAAAAAAGACCTGTAGGCCACTGGTAAATTGAATTTTAAAGGTGCTTTTTTTTTTACTTTTGAGAAGACTTTTGGCATTTGAGATGAAGTGAGCCACCACAAAGGTACAGTGATTTTCCCTTACCCTGCTTGTTTCCTTATTTTTTGAGGGCTTGTTAAAGGGATCTCCTGCTCTCTGTGCTGTACACCCTCCTCGATTGCTCAGTTGGTAGAGTGGAGGACTGTAGATGATGGTTGTAGCAGTGATCCTTAGGTCGCTGGTTCAACTCCCGCTCGNTGAGATGAAGTGAGCCAACACAAAGGTACAGTGATTTTCCCTTACCCTGCTTGTTTCCTTTTTTTGTAGGCTTGTTAAAGGGATCTGCTGCTCTCTGTGCTGTACACCCTCCTCGATAGCTCAGTTGGTAGAGTGGAGGACTGTAGATGATGGTTGTAGCAGTGATCCTTAGGTCGCTGGTTCAACTCCCGCTCGATGCATGTGCTTTTTCTAGCAGTTCTGTATTGTAGATCAGCCTACGTCAATGAGATCCAATGGCCCTATCTATGCAATGTTTATTTGTTGGTCTACCTAGAGAAAAAAGACCTGTAGGCCACTGGTTAATTTAATTTTAAAGGTGTTTTTTTTTTACTTTTGAGAAGACTTCTGGCATTTGAGATGAAGTGAGCCAACACAAAGGTACAGTGATTTTCCCTTACCCTGCTTGTTTCCTTATTTTTTTGTGGGCTTGTTAAAGGGATCTCCTGCTCTCTGTGCTGTACACCCTCCTCCATAGCTCAGTTGGTAGAGTGGAGGACTGTAGATGATGGTTGTAGCAGTGATCCTTAGGTCGCTGGTTCAACTCCCGCTCGAAGCATGTGCTTTTTCCAGCAGTTAGGTACTGTAACTCAGCCCACGTCAATGAGATCCAATGGCCCTATCTATGCAATGTTTATTTGTTGGTCTTCTTAGTCAAAAAAGACCTCTAGACCAGAGGTAAATTTTCATTTTGAAGGTGTGTTTTGTGACTTTTGAGAATACTTTTGGCATGTGAGATGAAGTGAGCCAACACAAAGGTACAGTGATTTTCCCTTACATTGCTTGTTTCCTTATTTTTTGTGGGCTTGTTAAAGGGATCTCCTGCTCTCTGTGCTGTACACCCTCCTCGTTAGCTCAGTTGGTAGAGTGGAGGACTGTAGATGATGGTTGTAGCAGTGATCCTTAGGTCGGTGGTTCAACTCCTGCTCGTGCATGTGCTTTTTCTAGCAGTTCTGTACTGTAGATCAGCCTATGTCAATGAGATCCATTGGCCCTATTTATTTGTTGGTCTACCTAGAGAAAAAAGACCTGTAGGCCACTAGTAAATTTAATTTTAAATGTGTTTTTTTTTACTTTTGAGAAGACTTTTGGCATTTGAGATGAAGTGAGCCAACACAAAGGTACAGTGATTTTCCCTTACCCTGCTTGTTTCCTTATTTTTTGTGGGATTGTTAAAGGGATCTCCTGCTCTCTGTGCTGTACACCCTCCTCGATAGCTCAGTTGGTAGAGTGGAGGACTGTAGATGATGGTTGTAGCAGTGATCCTTAGGTCGCTGGTTCAACTCCCGCTCGTGCATGTGCTTTCTCCAGCAGTTCGGGACTGTAACTCAGCCTAGGTCAATGAGATCCAATGGCCCTATCTATGCAATGTTTATTTGTTGGTCTTCTTAGTCAAAAAAGACCTCTAGACCAGAGGTAAATTTTCATTTTGAAGGTGTGTTTTGTAACTTTTGAGAATACTTTTGGCATTTGAGATGAAGTGAGCCAACACAAAGGTACAGTGATTTTCCCTTACCCTGCTTGTTTCCTTATTTTTTGTGGGCTTGTTAAAGGGATCTCCTGCTCTCTGTGCTGTACACCCTCCTCGATAGCTCAGTTGGTAGAGTGGAGGACTGTAGATGATGGTTGTAGCAGTGATCCTTAGGTCGCTGGTTCAACTCCCGCTCGATGCATGTGCTTTTTCTAGCAGTTCTGTATTGTAGATTAGCCTACGTCAATGAGATCCAATGGCCCTATTTATTTGTTGGTCTACCTAGAGAAAAAAGACCTCTAGACCAGAGGTAAATTTAATTTTAAAGGTGTGTTTTGTGACTTTTGAGAAGACTTTTGGCATTTGAGATGAAGTGAGCCAACACAAAGGTACAGTGATTTTCCCTTACCCTGCTTGTTTCCTTATTTTTTGTGGGCTTGTTAAAGGGATCTCCTGCTCTCTGTGCTGTACACCCTCCTCAATAGCTCAGTTGGTAGAGTGGAGGACTTTATGATGGTTGTAGCAGTGATCCTTAGGTCGCTGGTTCAACTCCTGCTCGTGCATGTGCTTTTTCTAGCAGTTCTGTATTGTAGATCAGCCTACGTCAATGAGATCCATTGGCCCTATTTATTTTTTCCTCTACCTAGAGAAAAAAGACCTGAAGGCCACTGGTAAATTTAATTTTAAAGGTGTTTTTTTTTACTTTTGAGAAGACTTTTGGCATGTGAGATGAAGTGAGCCAACACAAAGGTACAGTGATTTTCCCTAACCCTGCTTGTTTCCTTATTTTTTGTGGGCTTGTTAAAGGGATCTCCTGCTCTCTGTGCTGTACACCCTCCTCGATAGCTCAGTTGGTAGAGTGGAGGACTGTAGATGATGGTTGTAGCAGTGATCCTTAGGTCGCTGGTTCAACTCCCGCTCGTGCATGTGCTTTCTCCAGCAGTTCGGTACTGTAACTCAGCCTACGTCAATGAGATCCAATGGCCCTATCTATGCAATGTTTATTTGTTGGTCTTCTTAGTCAAAAAAGGCCTCTAGACCAGAGGTAAATTTTCATTTTGAAGGTGTGTTTTGTGACTTTTGAGAAGACTTTTGGCATGTGAGATGATGTGAGCCAACACAAAGGTACAGTGATTTTCCCTTACCCTGCTTGTTTCCTTATTTTTTGTGGGCTTGTTAAAGGGATCTCCTGCTCTCTGTGCTGTACACCCTCCTCGATAGCTCAGTTGGTAGAGTGGAGGACTGTAGATGATGGTTGTAGCAGTGATCCTTAGGTCGGTGGTTCAACTCCCGCTCGTGCATGTGCTTTTTCTAGCAGTTCTGTATTGTAGACCAGCCCACGTCAATGAGATCCAATGGCCCTATCGATGCAATGTTTATTTGTTGGTCTACCTAGAGAAAAAAGACCTGAAGGCCACTGGTAAATTTAATTTTAAAGGTGTTTTTTTTTACTTTTTAGAAGACTTTTGGCATTTGAGATGAAGTGAGCCAACACAAAGGTACAGTGATTTTCCCTAACCCTGCTTGTTTCCTTATTTTTTGTGGGCTTGTTAAAGGGATCTCCTGCTCTCTGTGCTGTACACCCTCCTCGATAGCTCAGTTGGTAGAGTGGAGGACTGTAGATGATGGTTGTAGCAGTGATCCTTAGGTCGCTGGTTCAACTCCCGCTCGTGCATGTGCTTTCTCCAGCAGTTCGGTACTGTAACTCAGCCTACGTCAATGAGATCCAATGGCCCTATCTATGCAATGTTTATTTGTTGGTCTTCTTAGTCAAAAAAGACCTCTAGACCAGAGGTAAATTTTCATTTTGAAGGTGTGTTTTGTGACTTTTGAGAAGACTTTTGGCATGTGAGATGAAGTGAGCCAACACAAAGGTACAGTGATTTTCCCTTACCCTGCTTGTTTCCTTATTTTTTGAGGGCTTGTTAAAGGGATCTCCTGCTCTCTGTGCTGTACACCCTCCTCGATAGCTCAGTTGGTAGAGTGGAGGACTGTAGATGATGGTTGTAGCAGTGATCCTTAGGTCGCTGGTTCAACTCCCGCTCGTGCATGTGCTTTCTCCAGCAGTTCGGTACTGTAACTCAGCCTACGTCAATGAGATCCAATGGCCCTATCTATGCAATGTTTATTTGTTGGTCTTCTTAGTCAAAAAAGACCTCTAGACCAGAGGTAAATTTTCATTTTGAAGGTGTGTTTTGTGACTTTTGAGAAGACTTTTGGCATGTGAGATGAAGTGAGCCAACACAAAGGTACAGTTATTTNCACAAAGGTACAGTGATTTTCCCTTACCCTGCTTGTTTCCTTATTTTTTGTGGGCTTGTTAAAGGGATCTCCTGCTCTCTGTGCTGTACACCCTCCTCGATAGCTCAGTTGGTAGAGTGGAGGACTGTAGATGATGGTTGTAGCAGTGATCCTTAGGTCGCTGGTTCAACTCCCGCTCGTGCATGTGCTTTCTCCAGCAGTTCGGTACTGTAACTCAGCCTACGTCAATGAGATCCAATGGCCCTATCTATGCAATGTTTATTTGTTGGTCTTCTTAGTCAAAAAAGACCTCTAGACCAGAGGTAAATTTTCATTTTGAAGGTGTGTTTTGTGACTTTTGAGAAGACTTTTGGCATGTGAGATGAAGTGAGCCAACACAAAGGTACAGTGATTTTCCCTTACCCTGCTTGTTTCCTTATTTTTTGTGGGCTTGTTAAAGGGATCTCCTGCTCTCTGTGCTGTACACCCTCCTCGATAGCTCAGTTGGTAGAGTGGAGGACTGTAGATGATGGTTGTAGCAGTGATCCTTAGGTTGCTGGTTCCACTCCCGCTCGTGCATGTGCTTTTTCTAGCAGTTCTGTATTGTAGATCAGCCAACGTCAATGAGATCCATCCACCCTATTTATTTGTTGGTCTACCTAGAGAAAAAAGACCTCTAGACCAGAGGTAAATTTAATTTTAAAGGTGTTTTTTTTTACTTTTGAGAAGACTTTTGGCATTTGAGATGATGTGAGCCAACACAAAAGTACAGTGACTTTCCCTAACCCTGCTTGTTTCCTTATTTTTTGTAGGCTTGTTAAAGGGATCTCCTGCTCTCTGTTCTGTACACCCTCCTCGATAGCTCAGTTGGTAGAGTGGAGGACTCTAGATGATGGTTGTAGCAGTGATCCTTAGGTCGCTGGTTCAACTCCCGCTCGTGCATGTGCTTTCTCCAGCAGTTCGGTACTGTAACTCAGCCTACGTCAATGAGATCCATTGGCCCTATTTATTTGTTGGTCTACCTAGAGAAAAAAGACCTGAAGGCCACTGGTAAATTTAATTTTAAAGGTCTTTTTTTTTACTTTTGAGAAGACTTTTGGCATTTGAGGTGAAGTGAGCCAACACAAAGGTACAGTGATTTTCCCTTACCCTGCTTGTTTCCTTATTTTGTAGGCTTGTTAAAGGGATCTCCTGCTCTCTGTGCTGTACACCCTCCTCGATAGCTCAGTTGGTAGAGTGGAGGACTGTAGATGATGGTTGTAGCAGTGATCCTTAGGTCGCTGGTTCAACTCCCGCTCGTGCATGTGCTTTCTCCAGCAGTTCGGGACTGTAACTCAGCCTACGTCAATGAGATCCAATGGCCCTATCTATGCAATGTTTATTTGTTGGTCTTCTTAGTCAAAAAAGACCTCTAGACCAGAGGTAAATTTTCATTTTGAAGGTGT